>JACEGR010005000.1:0-79185 GCA_014170235.1 Listronotus bonariensis | reverse complement strand
TTATTATTATATTATTATTAAAAGTTGGCTAGTCTGACCAATATAAACACCATTATAGTCTTTACAGGGCATTTCATAAATTACATTTGATTTTTTTTTGTACATCTGTTTTTGTTTTTAATTTGGAAAAAAATTATTAGACAGATTATGACCTTTGTGAGCAATTGAGATATTATGTTTTGCAAAACAAAATATAAAGGCATTACTAGTTTTTTAAGTGTGTTAAACTTAAGATAATAAATTAAAGTATATGTATCTTACTATACATCGTTAAACTGTCGTAAAGGCATTTTTAAAAATGTCATGGCCAACTATGGTTTCCATTGAAAAAAATAAAATTTTATGTCGTAGCTGAAAAACAGACTAATATATTTAATTTTGGAATAAACCGTTCTATTGGGAAGATAATAACCTGCAAATTTTCTATTTACAATTTTTTTCTATTCCAAATATTAACCGAGTTACAGAAAATAAACAATTTTGAAAAAAGTGTTTCTTGTTTTCTATCTAGTAAGCCATGATTTTTTAAACGTAGTTTAAAAAATATATTTAAACTAAGCTCTAAAAACTGCAATTATTTCCCCATTAAACCATTTCTGTAGCTGCAGCGGTTTCTGAGATCCCTTTACTAAGCATTGAAAAAGCGCACCATGTATTTAATTATTCTTAACATTTAAAGTAGTTTATTATTATCTCATACCGAAAGTAATCTTTCGATTTACACTTAAGAGAACTGTGCCTCTTATCACATTTTACCTATACCAGTTCGCTAAATTTACCTCATTTAATGCATTTATATAGCACAATTTTCAAGCGAGCTTAGCCTAAATGTAATTTAATGTATTAAATGTCTTTTAAAAAATTAAGTACCTAGATTTAAACTAGGCAGAGTTAAAATGTTTATGGGAAACTCTAAAACTAAGTAATAAAGCACATAATTTTCTTAAAATTTACATTAAAAGTATTACAAATTGTCCATATGCAGTGCCATTTAAAACAAAGTTATATTACGTTACTTAACAAAAAGTGTTTTTTATTAAGCTCAGTAGTTAGGATAGACTAACAAGCTGCTTTATGGCCTGTGTAGTTTATACTATTTTTGTGTAATTTTTAAACAAAAGCATTTAGCATTGCTTATGGGTTAAAGAAAAACAAATGCTTGGGGCCATAGTAAACATTAGTTTTAATAATTATTTTGTACTACCTATGTCGCAGGCAAACGGTTTTTTAGGCAAATTGCTTCTGTCTAGGCAAATGCTATTTGACTAGTAAATAAGCATTTGATTCTGAAATAGAAATATTTGCATAACCAGACGGTCATGCAAAACTGTCACATTGGCCTCTCCCCATGCCATGGTTCGTTATGGTTAGTTAAATATTCTTATTTAATTCCTAAATAAAGCAAATTCAAAAATATATATAACTAACCAGAACTTATCATAACCGCCCCAATGTTACAGTTTTGCATAATCGTCTATAGCGCTTCGAACCACTAACTACTTTTAAACAATAAGCTAAAAAAACGATGACATAAAAATGCTAATAAATAAATTATAAATTTAAAGCGTAGCGGCGAATAACGATCAGAGTCCATTTGTTGCCAAACTCAGTACTTAAAATATTAGAACTATTAATAATTACGGCAAAAAAATATTAATTCCTTAAAAAACAACATTTAAAGATAGAACGTGCCGTCTAAGAACGCTCATGTTCCACGCGCTGACGGGAATAGAAGATCACATTTCATATTGGTCAAATTTTTGCACAATCCAGTATTAACTTAATGTCGCAAAAAAATTAACTATATTTGACCTAAAATAAAAAAATGCAAATACAGACAAAATTTGCTAATTGGACTTTAATCGTTATTCGCCGCGACAATTTAATTTACAAGTAAGTACAATAAGTAATAGAGATAAAAGATAATTAAATTTTAGCCGGTTTTAGAATAAAATATTTCGATAATAAACAATTATTGACTATTTGAATTTTGAAGCACAAAAGCGATTTTGATTTATTTAAAAAGAAAATATTTTAATTTATAGGGTAAATTGGTAATCATTAACTAAACCTAAAAAATATTAATAATATTATTAAAAAGATATATTCACTTGTAATGCCACTAGTTTTAAGAATTTTCTTAAAATATTCGTGGCCGAGAAAAAATTTCCCGGAATAATTTAAGCACGTGTGGTATTTAGTAAAAAATTTCACACCAAGTTTGTGTTAAATAAAATTCTTTTAAATTAATATTTGTAACTTTGACACGAGCTTTAAAATTTTAGTATAAAATAAATATTTTCCATGTTACCAATATTGTAGATGCAAATATATGTAATTTTAGAGCCTATTATTGTTTATTCTTTTATATTAACTATACCTCATATTACTACAGTTGGTAAAAATAGTTTATTTTAATTTTTTAGACCCATACCTTGCTTTCGATTGCTCTTCACTTATGTCTAGTACTTTAGTCTTATGATATTATTTTACTAACTGTAGTTGTATAAAATTATCATTAAAACCTTACATTATGTTATGTCTGAAATACTACAACTGGTACAAAATAACATTTTCTTTAATTATGTATGTGAATGACAGACATGATGTTAAAACAAATTTAATGATTATGTAAAAATATGTCCACTATAATTTGCTCCAGGGTACCCAGACAGAAGAAAAAAATTCCGATAAATACTTGTGTTGTCATGGTTATGCAACCAAAACTACACATTTGATTGGTCAAAAAACAGTGGTGTGGAATTTACAGGGTAATTTTTAACCTACACCCACAAACTTAGAAAATTACTGCTAAGCATAAGAAACAAAAAAAATTAGTAAAATGTTATTAGCTGGAAATATAACTAAACATTTAAAATTATAAATAAATAAAAACGTATTATTGTTTTTAATAGTGTATATGATTTTTTTTCTAATTTTTCGAAAGGTGTTAAGCAAAAACTGCATGTGTATTAAGGTACTTCTAAAAAAGCAATACAATATAGTCTGTTATCAAAGTATAACTTAACCCGTATTCCGAATTAAGATTTTAGGAGTTGCAGTTACCACCACTAGAGAGTTGATAGAGACTGACATATTTAGGCTGGTAATTTTACAAATTAACACCCTGTATGCTTCAAACACTGTTTTATTTACAATTTGTTTTTTAACTTTTCTTTATTAACTTTCTAGCTAAATTTAACTTGCAATTTTATTTTACTCCTAGCCAAAAGTAATTAAAAATTTTACAAAGAGCATAAATCAGCCAACCCGCATTGCTACGCTTCCTTTTGGTCTATTAGAAATTTATTTGAATGAACAGAAAGATTAGATATACGAAACCAGCAGTTTAAATTTAATAAAACCGTTGAGCTTAAATTTAGTTTTTTTGCGTTAATTGTAATTCCTTGCCTTATTTATTTATTTAACCTGATTGTATTAATTGTATTTTAATTAGAAAAGTTATCTTTTGTTTGTCGTTAACAGCTCTTTAACTAACAGTTTTTATACAATGTTTGTTGCAAATTCTAAAACCAATTTTTAAAATATTACATTACCATCAACAACAAAATTGTACTGGGTGTTATATTTTTGATTGATTTACGGAGTATTTTAAAAACCTTAAGGAATATCCAACATTTAAGATAGGACTTTCAATCTGTTTTTTTAAGAAAACATTTGTAGTCAAAACCGTAAATAAAAAAATTGCCACTTAGACATGCCATCAATTTAAATGTATAGAATTTCAATACTTAATGTTATTGGGGGTATCTCGAAAACCATAAGGAATATTAAAAATCTAATATAGGATCCTAGATCTCTTTTCTGAAGGAAGCAACTTTGGTAAAAACGTCCCTCTGCGATCCCTCTTTTTCCGATTTTTTTTAATTGTGGGCTATTACAGTAAAAAACTTAAAATATAATAATTATGTTGTTTTTTTTTGTAAATATTGTACTGCAGTTAGTGGTTTTATATGGTTAGCAGTTTTTAACAAAATTACCCATTTTCCGTTTTTTCTTTGAAACGCTTTGAATATTTCATATATATTGTTAAGGCTCACTCTAGGCATTAAATATATTGTATAGGACCACCCACTTTTTTAAACTTTTCTGCAAATTTTGATTTTCCATATATTTGGCTTATTTTTATTGTAGGACATGAGAGAAAAGAACAAAATCCATAAATATATTCGTTAAATACATTTAACATTAAAATTATCTTTATTGCTCCCAAATTTCTTCTATTTGTCTTAAGTGTATTTTTTTACGTTTTATATAACATTTAAACAAACTGTATTTTTTTTAACATTAGTTTTTTTATTTATCGTAAAAATTGAGCATTTCCCATAAAAAGACTAACGCCAGTCTGTGTATTAACAAATCCCAGAGTCATACGCAGGAGCAATGGGAAAAACTTCCCCTTTCCCTTTCGGAGCCAAAAAGACCTCTAAAATATGGGTTATTTGCTGAAAGTGGGTCCTCCGTAAGCTTTTTTGCCCTGTCCCTCCCAAAACTAACTTTCTGCGTACAGACCTGACAAATTCAATAAGTATTTTATTAGAGTCTTTAATTTATTGAACAAAAGTATATTTTATAATTTCTCTAAGGACTCTAAGAAAAAATGGTAAACTTTTTCCAACTAATAGAAAAATAATTTGACATAAATTTAATTAATGTGGAATGTATGGTAATAAAATGTAATTTTTAAACAAATTAACCAAGTTGGTGTCATCATTTTTTTTAACTTGGAACAATTTAATTCATTTATTATTTTTATGCCATTTCCTGTCATAGCCCAATTTAAAATGGAAGCCAAATTTATATACAAACTTAAATAAAATAATAAAAAATATGTTCGTAATAATATACAATTTGGTTAAAGTTGATCTAGGGATGGAATTTCTGTGTAACAAATTCTGTCTAACGAACAAAGATACTTATTAAAAATATGTGAGTAGCAAGTAATAAACCATGAATAAGTGTTGTCACCCTGCTTTCTGCGTATCAAAAGATATTTCCCACTTTTATTTTAATTGATCAGAGTCAGAGCGCTATTAGTTTAAAGGGACAAATCAGCTCGCCCACTAAATCGTCTCGAGTCCATCGCGTCGGATGCTTTAAAAAGGTGTCTAGATGCGTCGACACAACTTTAAGTTAGTTATAAATTTTTCTTCTGTTAATTTTTTTTCATAGATTTTCATAATAACTACTTAGGTCCGAACGCCATTGGTGTGGAGAAGTAAGTCCTCGGTAAACGCTTTCTTGCTTTTTATATATATTATTGTTAAAATATAATATTTGGGTAGAGGATTTTAAAGATTATTTAGCTAAACAGAAAAAAAAACGAATATATCTTTCTTTTTTCTTATAAGAGGAATTTGAAAGTTCTTGTATAAAAAAATGTAGAGTGAAAACATTTAACTGGTTATCTTTTTGTGCTAAAATATAAATAGTTTTGCAAAATTTGACATTTGCTATTTAAATTTAAATTTAGGTACGAAAAATAAATGAAAGGTTTGTGTTCAAAACTTGGATTTTCTTCCAGGGAGGAACGAGAGCAAAAATAAATTACTTTTGCAAACTTTAATATATATTTTTTTACAAAGTGTTCATTTCAAGCCATTTGCATTTGGTATATATTTGGTGTGGGGCTTAAGTCTTACTTTTAAGATAAAAAAGAGGATTCTAGCCAGGCCCTTGATTTGGAATGCTTATCATTAAGTGTCTCCCTCGTGGTGCAGTAGACAGAGCTTTAATCTTCAAAGCCAAGGGTCGCCGGTTTGATTTCCAGCAGGAGAAACATATCTAGGTAGTTAACTTAAAATAACGACCGTGGTTGCACTACCGCGTTGTCTGAAAGGTGCTGTGAAATGCATAACTGCATGTTTCAGTGCTTGGACAACGTTGACAGAACAGGGGAAACGATGGGTTAAACATCTAATAACCCGACACCCACGGTACTCTGGTATGTAGGCATATGCCGTCGTGGGATTTTAAAGGATAAAAAAAGATAAAGTAAAAGAAAATCAATGTAATATGATTAGGTTTACGTTTTATACGCTTTATAATTTGTTTTTTGTTAAATACCTAAATCTAATTATTAATGACTGAAATAATTCACTTTTAACAGCATTTAAAGTTCTATAGTAATTTAACAGGACCAACACACTTATTTAAGTCACTGTGCTTCGTAATGATTTAATTTAGGAATACCTACCTTTGTTAATTATTCGCATCTCTGTCGAAAGGCTTGTTAAAATGATGCTTAAGTAAAATGTATATATAAAAAAATAATTATCAAGATAATGTACCGGGTGTCAAGTTATAAATTTACATCTCCTTTAACCTAATTATTTTTTATCGTACAAAATAAATAAACATGTATGTTTGTTGGGTTGATCCCGTAGTTTTTAAATCTGTTATCAGATTTTTATTATCTCTTAAGATTTATAGGGTACGACAAGAAGTATTATTTGTTAATATTATATCACTAACAAAAAGACCATTTGATGGGTTTAAAAAATACTGCATATCATGTACTATCTATCTTTAATCGTTTTTAAAATATAACAATTTAAATGGGAAGAATAGGTGTAAATTTTAATAAAATACCTTACAGTGTGTCCACGGATGGTCTTAACTATGCATGTTATTTTTTTTTTTTAATATTCTGAAAAAGGTATTTTTTAATAAAATTGTTCTTCGTTCAAAATGCTAAAAGCTTTAATAATTGAATTATTAAAATAATAAAAATTGACCTTGATATACGGAGTGCTTGAAAATCTCAAAAATATTATTAAAAAAAAACAAATTTAAAAATATATTTTTGAAAACGCTTGAAAGAAAAACCAATAGACCATAATTTAAAAATTCTTATACATTTTTTCTTACCGCTTATCATTAATAATGGATAATAATGGAAAAATTAGGGTAAAACTTTTTTTTCAAAATTTTTGATTTTACTGGGATGCATATAATATAAAGTTAAATTTTATGTAAGTAGTTACAAAAAAGTAACGATCTATTCAACAAAAAGATAATACAAGTTTTATTACGTTTTCATCAAAAATATTTATAACCGTTTTTTTTTTTTTTTTTTTGATTACCCAAAACACCATTTTTGTAATTTTCATTTTTTTGCATTATATAGGCTAATTCTTTTTACCGCTTTTATTAAAAAAAAATGGTATTTCTAATTGAAAAAATGTTTCGATTTTTTATTTTTTGATGTACATATTTAATTTGGTATTTTTTTAACGCTTTTAATATTATCTTTTTCTTGGATATTCCATATACAGGGTGTTATATTTAAAAAACTTATTATACTTTTGTTACACCCAGTATATTATTATCTTAAAAGATAAAAACATTTTAATAATTGATACAGATACTACAGAATTAATCTAACAAAATGTTTTTATTTCTTTATTATTTAAAAAATAAAAGTTGGAAAAATGTAAATTTTTACCGTTTTTAATGGGAATTACAAATTATTCTTAGGATTTAGATGGTTATATTTCCAAAACTATTTAAAATATATTTATTAAATATGGAAAAATATTATTATACTTCATTTAAAAAATTATACTTTTTGTCGTATCCTGTATATCATATAAGATAATACAAATCTAATAACTAATTTAAAAACTTTAAAAAATAATTAATTACCTTATATTTTCGTTTATTTTGTACGATAAAAAAATTTAATTAAAAGGTACTTATCATCTTTTATACGAAAAACTTGTCTTGTAGATATCCGATTTTTAGTGTCAATTGGTAATTTAAAATAAGTTTAAACCATTATTAAGTATATTTACCTGCTAGATGCTAACTTTAACTATGAATATAATTAGGGAAATTTAATACAGGGTCTCTCAAGTCTATTAATACACGAAATACTTTTGCCTTGGACAAGACGTATACATAAACTTAAAATAAAAAATATTTATTTAAATACACTTATTTTATTGACAGAATTTGTAAATATACAAGGTGTCACAAAAACAAAATTTTCATTGTTAAGCAAGTTTTATTTTTATAAAATAACTTGTTTATTTTATAAAATTTTAACTCCTTATTGAATTCCACATAAAAGTTGAATAAAACGCTGTACGTTAATTCTTGTTTATTTTTAAAATACTTAGAGTCAATGTAGAGGGTGTCCGGATTTCGTTGCAATTGCACGATATATTGGTTATTTTTTAAGATAGAAACTTGCGGCTTTCACGAACATTTGCTACTTCTAGAAGAGACGAAAGATAAAACCAAAATATTTTACATTGTCACTTTAGTTTTTGACATATAGGGGGAAATTCTTTTTTTTTTTCATTTTGGGACTTCCCTCGTATTTCAGTTGTCTTGTAACTTACAACCAAAAGAGAAATAATATTGGTAAATATTTTTAAGTAGAGTTTAGTGGTGTAGTTAGACTGTTTTTATATTTTATATTTTTCGAGATATGGACCAAATATATGATTTTTCTTATGAAACACCCTGTATATTTTTTATTTAATAAATTATAGCAAATAAGAGATTTTTAATAATTTATAATACCTAATAGTTATTTTATACCTTTAGACTCTAAAGGGATGTTTTTAAGTTGTTTAGCCTTTAGTTTATAATCTGTTTACATTTTACGGCAACATCTAACTTTTAACCATTTTACCCTGCTTAGCACTCCTATTTACCTCTTGGCTTTTTAAGCTTGTTTACTTTCTAAATAATTATAAACTTTTTTGATGAGCACAACTGTGTTTATACCTAAAACAGTCTCCAAAATCAGTATGTTTCCACAATCTTTATATATATATAAATATAGAAAACCATGAATGAAACTGGTACCAAAATTATCATAATTTTTTTACAGGTATTAGTTTCATATAGAGGGTGTCCAAAAGAATGAAGTCGAAATTGATAATGCTAATAGAGTGATCTAAAATAATGTTAGTACTTCATATAAAAAAAGTTTTAACTTGCTTCGTTAAGCTATGGTTTCGCTGACGCGACAGGCCGTCGCGACCAGCGACTGCATCTGGCTGTGAACGTCCGTGTTTTTGGTTTGGTTGACGCGATCCAGCAGCGGAAGCTTGCGACCGAGACGTTGCGTCTGCGACTCGACTGCTCTGGGTACCAGTATAGACGCGCGGCTCTGCGATTCTTTGTTTTTTAAATGGTGAAATTTGGTAAATATTTCTCCTCAGTGGCGGAAATTTTACTGCATTTAATCCAGACTTTGTCAACATGTCTTTAATAGTGTTGAAACAGAATGAAATTAGTGTAGATTTGGGCGAAAAAATTCTTCATTTTTATTCTTCATTTTTTAAATGATTAATTAGCAATCAAAAATATCATTTTTTCGTTCTCTTTTAAAATACTTGCGTTTCGCTCCTGTCCAGCAAAAAAAATGATATAATAACAGCTCTTCTTCCTCTTGCAAAAAATTATTTTAATCAAGCTATATAACTTTTTACTTTTATTATTTATTAATATACAGGGTGTTACAAAATGTGTGTTGTAAGAACCCTAAATATCCTTTACCAATTTTTTTGAGAAGTTTAACTTCCTGTATCTTGAAACCAAAAAATTTACGGACCCATGTTTATATGAACTTTTCTTTATACATATTTTCTGATGTACAATCTGCCCTTAAATGCTCTTTAACAACATTCTGTAACACTCTGTATACATATACACATACGTATTTAGCGGAGCTAGATGACATAACCAAACCACCCCACGTCTATCGCGATTAAGGGAGATATTGACCTTTAAAGTTGGTATTAAAAAACGTATTTAAATTATAACTTTTGTACTGTTGCCACAGTACCAATGGCATTTGGGCAACTAAATAACCTTTATACCAAGGGTTCTTCTTATAGGAAAGCGGCTTTTCAGTAAGTCGGGATTATACAGGGTGGTACAATTTTTTTATTCTTTGTATGTATTTTTAACACAGGTAACAAATTTGACATTTTGCTTTAACCGTTTGATCCCTTATCTGTTTTCTTCAAAAATGGTATACCTTATTTAAATTGACATCTTGTACCTTTCTTCATAAAATCGCATTTTTATTCCAGAGATACCAATATTTTGTATGTAATACAATATTCTATTTTTTTGTGGAAAATTATTTAAAAATTATATTTTTGAGCCTTTAAAGCTTAATTACACAGACAAAGACTGTTTTTAATTATTTAACCATATTTTAAACAATTTCTAAAAATTGGAGTTTTTTATTACATACAAAGTGCTGGTCTGTCTGAATTTAAAATGCAATTTTATGAAAAACGGTCCAAGATATCGATTTAAATAGGGTATACTTTTTTAAGAGAAAAGATAAAGGAGCGAGATGAAACTTTTTTTTATATGAATTAATAACATTATTTTGGCTCACTCCATCACGTCAATTATTTTTGACCGCACCTTTCCGAACACCCTGAATGTGAAATGTCACAATTTTTTTAAATCATATGTTTTAATATAAATTAAGAATTGATACTGATTTTGGACTCTGTTTTGAGAATAAACACCGTTGTGCTATCTAAAATATTATGTTTTTAAATACTTGGAAGTAAACAAAATTAAGAAACCAAGAGAGTACATAAAGGTGCTAAGCGGGGTAAAATAGTTAGAACTTAGTTGTTGCGGTATAAGGTAAACAAATTATGAACTAAAGGTTAATTTTATTCTTTCTGTATTATCTGTTTTTAAAAGGCTCTTACACGGAAAAAATCTTAAATCAAGAGATTTCAGGAGTTTAAAAAAATGCCTGGTTCCAAAATTCTGTGGTTTTATATTAAGAAAATTTACTTGCATCTAAGACCTAAAAGCGCATTACTAAAGAAGTATATTTCCTTAAAATATTAACTAATATTAAAACCATATGTCTTAAAAAAAGTGCCTTATTGTTTTAAAATATGTAAAATGGTAGGCTTGCTGTAAAAAACTATATAATTTTCTTTTAAAATACCCTATCATTAATACAAATTACGTACTTTTGTATCAAATTTGTCGGGATTTTAATGCAATATATTAAACATATTTGAAAGAAGGATTTCTGTTTATTACACGCAATTTTTAAAAGTCTTATTGCAAAATCTTCTTGTCTATAATTATTAATATAATGGTCTTTAATTAAAAAAATCAACTTTTTAATCTTAAATACTGATGTACTTAAATTATGACATTCATTGTATTTACTTGTAGTACATTAATCAAGAAAAATTTATATTTCAAGAAACCCATATCTTTGCAAAAGAACCACCTTTTTTCTAGAGCAGGCGTTGTCAGATATACAAAAATTATTGTCTATTTACGATAAGACTTTTTTAACGTTAGCTAGATGCAAATTACTTTGATTTTTGCAGATTTTTTACATTTAATCCTAAAAAACATATTTCATTTTTTTGCTAGGAGTTGAAATATTAAACCATTTTCCTGAAAGGTGGAAACAAATAATGACAATGCACTGAGCACTTTAGATATACTAAACTCACTGTTGGACTTGTTGGACTTAAGTTCCGCATTCTACCCTTTTGTAGCTAGTAATGTTAAATACGATTGAAAATGATCCTCATATTATTGTTTTCGTTTCTCTTAACGTGTTTAAAGCCCCACTATTAAGAAATATTCTTTAAACACATTTTTTAGATACACTTTTGGCTTAAATGTCCCATGAAAAGACGAATCGTGTATTAAGTTTTTAGTCTTATGATTTAAGTACGTATAATAGGTATTTGCTCTTTTTCTGACACGACCTTTAGATATTAGTGGAAAAATAAAAGCATTATTTTTAATTAAAACGAGTATTTCTTAAATATCAGTTTTCCTTTAACTTACCTAATATTTTTGACCTAGTATAAAAACCTTATCACATTTTTCTAATACCTATTTAACAAACAAGGGTGTTTATAGGGGCAATTAATGATTGAGACCATTAAATGCGCGAGAGTAGCGAAAGCGTTAAGGGTTAAGACCAATATTCGTCAATTAATACCCGAGTGAGTTAAAATATTTTTTTAGCGATCGTTTTGAGTAAGTAAGTGGAGAAAATCAGATTTTTTTTCTTGAATTGTTTGCAAAATTTCGGTTTTATGCAACATATTTTTTTATATTAATATAAGGTTTAGTTATGTTTAACAAAATGCATCCTAGAAAGGTTTGTATACTCTATAAAAAAGTTTTTGATTGTTATTTATTGATTTTATTAAGTTAAAAATCGATCTGCGCTCCTTTAATACCGGGAACTATTTACATATATACCTACAATATTTAAAATAATTAACTAACCTAGCTTAATATCTAGACTATGTTTTACCTTTAGGTTATATATCCAACAGATCGGGTACGTCATAGTGTAACATGCGTAACAAAAATCCATTGTTTTTCTAATTTTTGTTCGGATATTATCTCGCATCTATTATTAAATACCTCTCACACTTTTCATTATAAATAAATATGCATTATTAACAATATTCAAACTTTAGAACATATGGATTTTTTTACTTAACCATAAAGATCATAACGGAGAAATTTCAGAGGTACTAGTTATTTGTATAACATTTGTAGTAACATTATAGCGTTATTTAAAAGGTGTTGTGAAATATCCAAACGCGTAAATTGTTGACGTTAGATAAAAGCTCGGCGTTCACGCTAACTAGAACTTAGGCTTCATACCAGCTCTGATAAGCTGCCTAAACATAAAAAAAGCGTTCGCTATTTATTCGGTCCTATGAGTTATTAACTTGGCAACGCTGCATTGCACTATTCCGCCAAAAGTAACCAATCGCGCGGCGATGAAGCGTCTCTCTGATCAACTCTATATACGTCGCGTAAGCCGGTAGAGTACAAGTACAATAGAACTTATTAAGTGATGCGCAAATTGCTGTTCTGGTTAAGTCGTGTTGAGTGATAGATTATTTTTTTTAAAGGTATGAGTGCCGACATAAAAGACCTTTTAATTAGTTGGGGGATGGACAAATATATAGACACATTTAAAGGTTATATGGTTAAATCAGTATAAATATTATAGTTTAAAAGAATATTATAATATGTACATTGACATTGGTATAGGTATGTTTCATTCGGAAACAAATGCCAATTTATTTGTTTATGTTCTGTTTACAACCTTCGGTTGTAATATCTTTAAGTACTGAATTTAGGAATTTAATTTAAAAATAAACATATTTTGTACAGTTGATGTCTTTTATTATCCATTTTGTAATATTTTAAAATAACTACGCTTTTAGTAGTGATAAAAAAATACACCTGCGTGTTTTCATACTGTTAAAACTAATCGACTGCAGCCAGGCCTTATATTGACTAGAAAAATGGGGTAAGACAATTAAATATATTCCAAAATAATTTAATTTGTTTTTAAAAGTGAAGAAGCCTGCCCCCGCACAGGAGTGATTAAAAATGAAACAAAAAGTTGCTACATATGTAATAAACTAAATTATTAGTTGATAGATTGCATAAAAAAGGTATGAGGTTATTGTCTTTATTTTAAATTTATTGTTTCTTTTTTTTATGGCTGACTTTGCCAAAACAACTTTTTAGAGTATTTCTTTTCTAAAGTTAAAATTTTAAAACTGGAAACCACACCTCTTTAAGAATTAAAGAGAAGGGAAAAAACATGTATTTTCTTGAAAAAAAAAAGGTTTTGTTTTATTTAATTGGTAATAACTGAAACAAGTTACTCTTTTTAAAAAAAGCGGTACTATTACTCTTAAGCTAAATATACAACATCCTTATGAAATTGTGGTTTTCAGTTTTTAACTTTTAAGTTTAATAAAAAAATACTATGTTAATATATATTTTTTAATGTTAAGATGCATATCGGCCATAAAGTAAAAAAGAGTAAATTTAAAATGAAGACTTAAGTCCTCATTTTTAAAGACATTGTGTTCTTAAATAAAAGGTGCAATGAGCTTATTTTGAAGTAATAGACGTATTTGTTTTAAGGACCTCCGTCTTAAAACAACAATAATATAAATTTAATATAAAGAAATGAAGTCCTTATATTATTGTCTTAAGGACCTGACTGCTTTAATTTACAACTGAAATGTCACTCAGTTTAAAATCCTAATGCCTTATTGGAAACTACTACATGCACATTCTAATGTGTAGCTGGCTTACTTAGAGACACAGAAAATTTAAAATAAAACTGCGTAATTTTAAATTAATACACTAAAAGCCTAATTAAATGCACATGATATATTTAAACAAAGATACCTAAGAACTTTACTTAAAATATTTGATGACTTCTTTTATAAACACCTTTAATTATTGTAAGTCTTTGATTACCTTAATCCAAAAATGAAGATATCTTGTTTTTATTACAGAATCCTTAATTGATGGATACAAATTTAAAAACTTGGGTTTCTAAATATCAAGAAATATTTTTTCGACTCATATCAAAATCAAGAAATCCTTAAAGTAAGGCGGTTTACTTTATTTTAAAGAAATCTTTTTTCCGTGTATCTGCTATAATTTAATAAATAAAAATATACAGAATGTTTAATAGGAAAAATTATTTGTTTGATTCGTATCTCGAAAAATATAAAATTTTAAAGAAATCTAACTATACTGCGCAAAATACTCAATTTAATATCAGTTTTTATATTGGTTGTAAGTTACAAAACAACTGAAATACGAGTATGGTCCAAAGAAAAAAAAGAATTTTGCCCTGTATGTCAAAAACTAAGAGGGCCATGATGACTATTTTCGTGTCATCTTTTGTTTCATTAAAAAGTAGCAACAGTTTGCGAAAACCGCAAGTCTCTATCTTTAATAATAACCAAGATACCCTACAATTGCAACGAATTTCGGATACCCTGTACTTATTACCATTTAAAAGTTAAGGAAAAGATATTATTAAAGAAATAGTTTATATCTTTGAGTGAAGTAAAATCTTTAGTGAGAAAGTATAATATCGTCCTTATAATTTTTAAGTTCTTTTATCACTGTTGGAATGATAAATAATTTAACAAACTTTGATAAGTTACCTTTAATTTAATAGATAGATAGTTTAGCAATAAAGTTTATTGTAGTTAGGTACCTATATATTTACTTACTTTATCCAAAACCAGCAATTATTTATGTGTTGCTGGTTCTTAGGCAGTTAATTTAATATAAGTATCTAAAATAAATTACATTGCTGATCTGCCAATTAGTACCTAGTTCATACACTGGAGTGTAATTGTCTTAATTGTAAAGAAATACGCGACTTAAATTATTTATTGATTATTTTAATTGTACTTTACACAATAATAATAAAAACTTATTTTCGTAACAATTGCGAAGAGATACTTTTTCGCATGCAAAAGCAGTTGAACAAACGACGGAAAACGGAGTTCAAATAAGCTTTATGTGCGGGTAAGGCGCTTTGCGCAAGTGTCATTCAGTTTTGACGCTTATCTCTTGTTGCTTTAACAACTAATTACATTTTCTAATATCATTCTTATCTTTGCGAACGCAAACACTTCTTTACAAATAACCCTGAAGGCCCTACTATTGTAAAGGACGTTTTAGTTCTTCTCAAAGTCGATTGATGAGATAAGGTCACGACATTCGCCATATTGGCTAGCGCGGCTGTGACGTCAAGTCGGGCCATTTTCGGCCCTGTTTGATTTTAGGCAGATCAGTGGCGTAGAATTAAGGAGAAAACAAGAAAGACCTGTATGTTGTAAACAGAATTTATTGGATTATTTTAATAGGCATAACTTAAAACAAAAACATAAATGTGGTTTAAATATTGAAAATTAGAAAATTATCAAAGCGACGACAGGACGATGAGGTACCTGGCAGAGCAAAACATTTTCCATGCTTCCGTAAGTCAAAAACCATTTTAAAAACTTTGTATACAGGGTGTCCGCTAATGAATGGTACACAGAAAAACCACAGATTCCTTATGCCAAAATATTAAAATTTAACCAAACATACCTAATATCCAAAAGTTTATAATAAGGAAGATACGGGGGTGTCATAGTAAAAAGAAAAAGTAAATTTATTTCGATAACTGTTCCCCCTTTTTAAATATCTTAATAAAACGGTATCTAGGGGTTTTTAAACATTAGCTTTTCAGATCGAATATAAATTTTTGTGTGACTAGAGGGCGATGGATACACTATTTAAAATTCTCTAAAACTACCCAATTTTTGGTTACTACTCTGTATGTATGTAAACTAGTAAGCTTCTCTATGCTTTCTGCACAAAAAGGGTATACTTAGTAAGAATCGGTCTTGATAACCGTTTTTAAGGTATTCACGTTTTAGTTGTTTAGTGCACCCGAAAGTATGTTTGTACCTTCAATAACATCGTATTCGCTATAATTACAACTGCGCAGATATAAATAGCTAATATCTAAAAACTCCTGGATACAGAGTTCTATTAAAATGTTTAAAACATATCAAAAATTATGGAAATGCATGAATAAAAAATATTTATATCTGTTTAACACCCCGTATCTTCCTTATCATAAACTTTTGGATATAGGTATGTTTGTTTAACTCCTAAATGGGTATTTTCGCATAAGAAATTTGTGGTTTTTCTGTGTACCGTTAATTAGCGGACACTCATCTGTATCATATGTATATAAGAACTAAAATAAAACAAGTCCAAACCAATAATATGTGAAGTCTCTAAACTAACCAAAAACATTAACAACTGGAAATCCTTCCAAATATACAACCAAAATAAAAATGGCAAATTTCCACAGTTTTTACCAAACAAAGCTAATGACAGAGTCGTGCCTTGTCAGCACGACTCTGTCATCAGCTGATAATGCTACCAACTTTGAACAGAACTGCCAACCGAAATCGTAATTCTCACACCCTCACGTCCCTGACAAAAGCTATCCCCGGTCTTGCTTATGTCTAAACCCCTTCTCATAAAGAAACTCTGGTTCTTCTAGTAAACAAATATCCTTACCCGTTTCTTATAGATCCACAGCCGTTCCATAAATCTGATGCAACTGCTATCAAACCGCATAGGTCAAATATTTTCTTTAGAAGGAAAAAAACATCTAGAAAAATAATTTTCGGTTTCTGGTGCCATTTTATTTAAAATAAAGTTAACCTAAAACAATAAAATATTTTTTTACAATCCCTTTTTATACCTTTATTGCAATTTAATGGTGTAAAATTTTCGACCACCAAGGAATGCTACTGTTATATGCGTTTTAGCTGATACAGTGGTGCGAGCCTCGCGTTGAGACACTCTAGTTCTCCTGATGTTTATTTTATCTATTTTGCATTGTGAATTATTTTAAGACATTATTCTAATATTCTCCAACAACGCAAGTTATCGCCAGTACCACCATAAACCTTGCCGAATGCTATTATGTAAGAAAAAGTATTTTTTTTCACGACAGTCAAAAAATAGTGTTTCCATGCCTACTACAATAAACAAATATCAATTTATGCAATGTAACATTAAACCCGACATCAACTGAACCAAACGGTCAAGTAACCTTTGATTTCGTCATTATTTATTTTAGGTTATGTGTCACTAGTTTTAAAGTTTGACAGTTTGCAAATAAATTAATTATAAATTATTAAAAATAAGTAGTAATAATGAATTTGGATGACTAAGAAATTGAAAAGGAATTTATACTATTTTAGTATTATTATTATAAAAAGTAAGTACATACAATTTTCTAAAATTAAATAATAAATGCATAGTTATGAAGAGGATAATTGTCTCATAAAAATAAGGAGGCCATGATTTTTTGTTGCAATATAATGGCTGTGCTGCAAAAACTAAAATTAATAAGTTTAGATAAATAAAACATGTATAAAATGGTATTTTGAAAAATTTTTATACGGTCGTGGAAAAAATGTAGAATGAAACACATGCATAAAGTGTCGTTTTTTACTCATGGGATTGCCGCACTCGCCTAACGGCTCGTACTGTCAAACTTCCCTTTCCTAAAAATAAGTATCACTTTATGCACTTGTTACATAAATTACTATTTTTGATTCACCCTAATGTACACTTCGCAACCCACTTAATATATGGCTTGTTTAATAATTGGCGATATAGGCATACCTATTATATATTTTTAAAGAAAAAAGAAAATAAAACATTTAAGAAAGTAGTAATAAGACGTCTCAGTAACCATAGAATCACTTTGAAAAAATAATAATGTAAATTGGTACAGTAAAAGCCTCTAACAAACTTTTCGAAAATTATGGATTTGCATTTTAAATCTATAGATCCTCGAGTAAAAGGTCGGTTTTTATAATTTATAACCCGATTTTTGGGTTAAAGTTAGCATAGATCCGGGCAAAGATTCTACCGCACTATTTATTCTCACACTCACAACACCCCTTTGGCAATTTTTTTACGGTTTTCTAGTCTTCTTTAATAAATGTAATTATTTATTTTATTATATTATTTATTACAACATCCCTTAATTTGACTTTAAAATAAAATAAGTTAAAAAAAAATTATTTTTTTATACTTTCTTAAGGAATATAGCTTAAAGCAAAAATCTAGGTAAAAAAAATCGGTTGTCTGCAAAGTCGGTTTACTGACGATAGTTGAACGTGACAACGTCATATCGGACCGATGCTATTTATTTTAATGATGAAAGCACGAATATTCCACAATATATCACTGAACATATATTTAATATGGAAAGAATCATTACCCTTATGGCCGCAATTATCGTTGATATAAACAATTGACACCACTTTCTCTTTTTACTGCACGCTCACTCAAGTAGGAGAAAAAAATGCCGAACGCTGCCGAGATTGTGCCTCTTTGTCGCTCTTTCCGCTCTCTCGCTTGCACTTCAAGCCTTAAATGGAACTTGTAAGACAACACCGCATGAGTCATGTTTTTTGGTGCGTGCAGCCGGGTCCATCGAATTATAGGACGTTGTAACATAACAAAATTCAATGCTACAGTTGATCCATTGATTATAAGGCTCTTTTAGGTTAACATTAAATTGCCGTTAAAAAATATGTACAAACCTATTTAACTAGATATATACAATATTAAGGATCTCCGCATAACGGATTCTTACTGGACCAATACTAACTGACGGTAAATATTATGAAGATGATATTTTTCATCAATCCACAGAAACGGAACTAGATATATGTTTTTGCCATTAGATCATTTATAATCTTTACATTTATTTTAAATAAAGAATAATTAGAATACAAAAGAGCAGAAAAATAAACCTGAACTGAAAAAGAAAAAAAACGGTTGTCTGCAATGTCGGTTTACTGCCGATATTTGAACGTGATAACGTCGAAAGAATCATTACCTTTATCACCGCAATTATCGTTGCTATAAACAATTGACACCATATTCACTTTTCACTGCACGCTCACTCAAGTAGGAGAGAAACAGATGTCGAAAGATGCGGAAATTGTGCATCTTTGTCGTTTGTTCCGCGCTTTCGCTTGCACTTCAAGCCTTAAATGAAACGCGCGAGGTAACGGCATATGAGTCATGTTCTTTTGTGCGTGCAGCTGGGTCCATCGAATTATTAGACGTTGTCACGTCAAAAAGTAACAGAACGGCTTCACAAGAGAAAATCGTCGCGTTGCTATGGACGCATGCATTTGATTTTACGCGTTTAATTTTGACGCGATGTTGCGCTATTTGCTCGCCACCATACTTGTCGCTTTACAATGTTTTTAGCCTGATACATTTATGCTGACAATAAATAAAAATATATCGTAATCTCTGTGATGCTATATATTTTTTGTTTTAACTGTTATTTTCTACGTGTTTATTTTTTTAAGGTATAACTTAATCAAGAAAATTAAATTAATTTATTACTTTTAAAATATTTGCAATGTTGCCAAATTCACTTCATATTTTACATAAAAATATTTTTATATTTTTAAAATTCTTGAAAAATTACTAAGAGATAATATGTTTTACTTAAATTGTAACTGTAAATGTGTGACCTTCAAGCGGAGTAAATGGTTCTCTTAATTTTACTCCGCCCAGCACCCCTTTACTTTTCGGTTTTCTTACCTTGGTTTAATAATAATTTATCAAAGATTGAATATCCTATATTAGTGTCTTTGCCATTAAGTAAGCTATCCCAGGTGTCCCCTGCCGATTTTGATGAAACTGAAATTTGTTGTAGTTCGTCAAAAAATAAGAGACCCGTATTTTTTTATCGGGAATTACACTTTTAGGGGCGAAGTAAATATTTTTTTTATATTTCTCCCGAAAAATTTTTGAAAAGGCAATAGGTTTATGATAAACCACTTTTATTCAATTAAAATTAGCATAAAAAAAGAGATGCTGGCACCCGCCCCAATAAGAACAATTTTTAAGTCCAGTGCTAAAATATGATAAGTTTCTCTTTGCAATTAGCTCTTGTTTCGGTAAGTATTTTTTTTTATATATTAAGTATATATGACCGAAATTTATTAGAAGTAAGGATATTTAGATATATTTTTGATTTTAGCTGTTTAAAAAGATTTAATAAATATATTTTTGGCATTAATTATAACATTCATTAAAGAAAAAGTTGCTAAATTGCAAAAATAAAATTGGCGGTAATACATCAATATTTTGTAACTAATACACTACTAAACGAAATTGCAAATAATAGCTACTAATTTTAATATTTCTGTTTGAAATTTGAAATAACAAAAAGTTTTGTATTTGTAATTACAAAGAAATTTAAAATTCTATTAACGGCCTATAAGTTTTTTAAGAAATTTTTAAAGGCCTTTTCCTTACAAAAGTCTTAGTAAATTATATTTAGAGCTAAAACCTTTTAGCCAGTGTCTGAATAAAATAGCGTTAATGAAAGGCAATATTTTATGATAAATTCGATTAAGTAACAAAACGCACAAAATAAATGCCATTAACTATTAAATTAAACTGGCTTAAGATAAGTAAGTAACTAATTTTTAGCTTTTACCTAAAAGCGGAGATTATAATTAAATAAAATAAAGTTTCGTTATAAACACATTTTTAATAAAATACGACAGTTTGTGAAATTAACTACAGTATATTATAAATACCCTGTATTTAGTCTGCAAATTAAACTTTATTTATTATTATGTATAAAACACCAGCATCAAAATACCTAGTTATGTTTTATTTGAAAATAGAAAGAAAATTGATAATAAGCTTTTGTGTAGAAGATAGTAATTAAATATGTACCTAAAGAGTAAAGCCATTTAATTTTATAGATTTTTTTAACAAAATGGTAAACATCATCATTCAAAAACAACAATGCATTTAAGTAAAAAAATTATATTTTCTTTGGGGTATTTTTTGTGTAATCTCTGCAGGCCAATCTATGGGATTTGTAGGCGGTAACCAAACGAGTGTAAGTAAAGACTGGTGGTAAATGGAATGGAAAATATTCTTGTTTTACTGGCTTAAAGAAGTTACTCACAAATAAATAATAATAGGCTTTTAATTTTTTCTTATTTTTTTAATGTGTTTGTATATATTTTAACGAGATAAAAACTCGAAATTTTTATAGTTATCGGGCGTTCCGCGCAGGACTCTAGCGGCGCTAGAAGCAATTTTGAGGCTGGGTCTTTCCAGTATCACGCGAACTGACACGACGTCCACTTAAAGCGTCGCGATGCCAAACACCGAGAGTTTCGGTAAACTCGCGTAGTGCAGTCGAGGAAGTTACGGAAGTTAAGATAAATTTGGGGTTAAAACGATTTTAATTGTTTGTTTGTCATTGTTAAAATGTAATTTTGTATTACTAATGTACTTGTGATTGGTGTTTAGTGACAGTAAGATTGTGCATAGTGAAGTTTTAAACTTATTAAAACTATAATTAAGGAATTAAAAATTTTAAATTAAAAGGTAAAATAATGATTGTTTTAAGTTGGGGCATAAAAATTAAAACATATTAGTACAAATTGTTTTAATTAAAAAAAAAAACACGTACTAAGAATATAAAGGAATGTAATTAAAATTGCTCAGATTTTTTTATTTTTTTTATTTTAATAGATAATTTAGTGTTAGTTGGTGATTTTAGAAAAAAAATGCGGAATATTCATAGAATACTGAAATTTAAATCGAGAACAATACGAGATGGGAGAGGGAACAGGGATGCTGGGTGGGTAAAAGGAAGCAAAACAAGTAGTATATAAGAGTATATAAATACATTAAGGAAAGTATAACAAGTAATGAACCCAAATTAAAGTACCTAACAAGAACAGACTACAGCAAAAAGCCCAGGGATGCGTAATTAGATTGGTTTGAAGCGCCACAGATGGTCATGCAAAACTGTCACATTTGGGGATCATGAGTAGTTCTAGCTAATTAAATATTTTTGTTTTTTAATTCGCTTTATTAGGAAATTTAAAAAAATACTTTTTTTCTAGAACTACCATGATCGCCTCAATGTAACGGTTTTGTATAACCGTCTGTAGTGCTTTAAATCAATCAAGTCTAAAAGCCTGTAACAGGCAGATAAAATAAAATATTACTTTTTCTTTTACTATTATAAAACAGGAAAAAAGAAAACAGATAATATTAACTGTATTAATAACCTGCCAGATTTATAGAAATTAAGAATACTTACGGTAAGGAAAATCGGTTTGTCATATGGTGGTGTCACCTATTAGTAAATTCGTTACTAAAAATGATATAACGTCGACAAATAAATCGTAAATGGTAAAAAATAAAAATTAGAAATATAATAAAAAGTTTATAATATATATTTTATAAAAGAACTCGAACTATTGTAAGTATAATTAATAGTTTAAAAAACTAAAAAACACGCTTTTATATGCAACCGAACTAAAAATTAGAAAATAATTTTTCATTAAAAAATATTGTCATTTCATAGTAAAAAGCGTGGGGTGCATTTTACTATTTTTTCATAATTTTTCCATCATAGATATTTGCAAATATAATAATTATAACATTTAATATATTTATCACCCCACGCTTTTTACTATGAAATGACAATATTTTTTTTAATGAAAAATTATTTTCTAATTTTTAGTTCTGGTTGCATATAAAAGCGTGTTTTTTAGTTTTTTTAAACGATTAATTATTTTTCATTTTTTAGTTTCTGCTACTCTTGACAAAATGGCGAAAAAATTTTTTAATGAACAAGAGTAACAAATTTTAAAATTTTTCCAACAGATTGCAACTCACTAAAAATTTCTTCTTCATTAAGTAGCAAAGTTTGAAATTTTGCCAACAGATGGCAATCCAGGCAATGTTTGGACCGTTGCCAACATATTGCAACCCACTAAAAAATTTCTTCTTCATTTAATAGCAAAGTTTGAAATGTTGCCAACAGATGGCAACCTAGGTGTTGTTTTTATAATATAATGGAATTTTTTTTCCTGGCGATCCAAAAAAGATAACGGGATACTGTTTGCAGATTATTGCATTGTCATGTTTCCTTAATACGTGTGCAAAGTTTCAAAGAAATCGAATAGCTGGAAGTTGGTTAAAATTAGGCTCAAAGATTCCGTTACATAGGCAGCCAGATAGATAGATTGATAGATAGATAGTTACAACCCAAGTTAATAAAAGCGTGTTAAAAATATGACTAATATGGCAAGTTTTTATTAAAACAGAACCATTTTCGGCCTGCTCAGAGTTTCTATCTGGACAAGATAGGCTTGTTTTTGGGAGACTTTAGTACGTTACCCAATTAGTTTAGACGACGTGTGTTTAACGTTTTTGTGTGTTAGCCTGATTTTAAATTGTCTTCTCATATCAAATGGCTATACTAATATTATAAGATCATTTACTCCTGGACCAGGTTGGATTATCCGAAAATGTAGTTTTTACCTTCAAAAATAAATAACTTTGTACAATTTTATTTAAAAGAATAAAATAGTGGGTATAAAACTACACCTAAAAACATGGCCCCCTCCATATAATTTTGGGTTTTCGGTAATGCGTTGGTGTTCTGCTTTTTTCTTTTTTTTTTTTCTAAGGAGAAATTAAAATTGGAAAAAGACATTTCCTTAAAATAACGTTAATGCTCTTTAACTTATTTTTTTTATACGGATATTAAAATAAAGAAAGTAAATAATGTCAAATAATAAATAGAGAACCACTCCCTTAAAAGTAATTTTATCCATTTTAGGTGTTATGAAAATTTAAACATAAATGGATTTGTAAATAAGGAAACCATGTCAAAGAATACATTTGCAAAATTTAAAACGTTCCTTTTTAGTCGTTGGAAACATATATATTTTTTATCCTCAAAGTATGTCCAATCAAGTTTTTGCTTTTTAGCTAAAAGGATACAATTTTGGAATTATACGTCTGTAATTAAAATAAGTTAAATTTAATATAATAATTTTTGGTGTTATAAATTAATTTAAAAGAAAAACAAACTTGTTCTTTTGCAAGATTTTTTATTCGATAACGGTAAAAATTTAGGCTTAGATATTGGGTTTTAGACCATGCAAAACATTTTATAAAGAAAAATTAGTAATAAAAAAGTTGTCCATTTAGTGTAAACTTAAGTAGTCAAACTGTATCAGTATTAAGGGTTTATTATGTTTTAAATTAAAAAGTATTTTATTAGCTAGTTTTTAGTTTATATCTTTTTATTAACATATAAAATAATCTATGGCAACAAATATTTTTCTTTTTGCAATTTTTGGGCAAATTTGATTATTTATACCACTTGGTCAGTGATTCTAAATCCTAGTAATGGTTTGTTAGTTTTATTAAATATCAAAGCATACTTCAGAATATGTCAAAACAAAAAAACCGTTTAGGTGTAACTATCTTATAAAAAAAATAAATAAACAAAGCAATGACTTCCTACGTTTTTTATTTTTATTTATATATAATACAAATATATGTATACTGTTTTACAGCAGCTACAAGCAAAACGCTTTTAAACCATTTTAATAAATAAAATTTAATAACACAATATTGTTTGTTTGAAAGCAGTAGTAATATCCTAAGTAATTAAATTTACCACAACATAACTGAATATAATATTTACTATTACCTTACAACATATACAGTGTGGTCAGTTAAGTGGGTAAAAATAAAAAACTTCTTTGTTTGCAATTTCTCGGAAAATTTTATTTCTTAAAAAAGTAAGTTCATGATTCCAAACTATATAAGCGTTGTTCACTTTATTTAAAAAACCTAGGATATACAGGGTTATCGAAAAATCTAAAAACTGCTTACGTGTAAAGTACCTACCTAGCAACAAAAAATAAAAATGTTAAAGCTAAGAGCTTTTTGAAATTAAACGGTTTGCTATAATACCAAGATATGGCCATTATTCTTTTTTTTAATTATTTTGAATTATTTCCGTATGATGCATATTTTTATTATTTTGATTTAGTACTCTTTTAAAACCGCTATAACTTTTTGTTTTTAAATATATAAACGCATTTTCCTTTTTTTTCTAACTACCAACTTGACGTTTGTTCCAAGAATAGCCTAGAATTTTAAAAAGATTTTTTCATTAAAACAAATATATTTTTATTATTAATGTGCAATTAAAATTTGACAATTTAATATACAAAAATTGTATTATTTTTTTAGAGTGTAGATGATTTTAAAGCAGTTTCCAATTTTTGCCCTACCCTGTACATCCTTAAACTGCTTTTAAAAATTTCTAATATATTACTAATAAAAAGTTTTTCATTTGTTGGACACTTAAAGGACCACACTATTATTTTTTTATTTATTTTCAAAATACGTATACAACAGGGTGATTTATTTTCACAAAAGTTTTTTTGTTCTCAGTTCTTAAGCAACATTTTACCACTGCATGTAGAAAAATCCTACGAAGTTTAAGTTCTTAATATTAGTTTTGGGTACACACCATTTAAATTTAAAGTTTTTATTTAAAATGGAGATAAAAAAGTTTTGTTTCTTAAATTTCTAATTCCTAGCCAGTTTTTGCTATATTGTAAATTGTTTCGATAAAACTTACGGTATATTTTACTCTTTTTGAAAATGCTTTAGTGTTTTTGTGTTATTCAAAAATATTTACTTTAAAAACATATAATTTTAAGGAAATATGTAAGTAATCAACAAAAAAGTAAAATTTAAATAGCATTATTATTAATAATTGAATCGTAAAAATAGCTTTAAATATATTAAATATAGCTCAAAGAACAATTTTTCATAAGTCGACCCTTTCTTGCTTCTTATTTTTTGCTATAAAAAAATAATTTATTCCATAAATTGTATTTTGACCACTCCTACCAGCGAGTAACATTAAAAACAATTTTCAATATAGTAAAAAGTGGCTAGGCATCAAAAACTTAAAAAACAAAATATATTTTTATGTGCATTTTAAATAAAAAAGTGTATTTAAATGGTAATTACTTAAAATTAATATTAAAAGCTTAAGGTAGTATTACAGGTGTAAGAATTAATGTTCAGAAAATTATGAAACTTAGCATACTAGTACCAAAGAAAAAATAGTGCTAGTACTTTATAATAAGTATATCAACCAGTTAAATTTTCAAAGGTCTACAGGGAACTGAAAAAAGGTATAAATATTATAAAATAATTGCTTTTAATATTGATCCTTATGTAAAATTGCAGATTTTATTTTACTTCACAAAAACTGTTCAGACTTCAATGAAAGTTGTATCAACGGAAGAAAAAACAATTTTAAACATTTTAGCTAATTAAAATCCGACCTTTGGAGCGTGTGATAGGAGTAATTAATAAATAATTAAGAAAAACATGCTATGTGACTGACATGTAGCAACGCCGCCAAAGGTTATGCTCCGCCCGAAAAGGTTTATCGAATACGGTATATGTGACATAAACAAAACTGATGCCAGTTCAATACGTTTTTCGGTTACAAGATCCAATAAGTGATAATAAATATCCGTAATAATTTGAAAACATGTTTTTTCCTAATCTTTTTAAATAAACAATTCGATGACAATAATCCGATGTATCAATATTTACAATACTCGACAGGTTAGTTGACAAAAACTTACCATGTTTAACCTTAAATTTATGTGCTACTTGACCTTGTTTTACAACTTTGTCATAATTTTTTCAGTGACTGTTTTGCCTTTACAATAAAATCATATCACCAAAAATATTTTTTGGTGATATGAATAAACAACCTCAGCATACACTTAGGGTGTAGCGCTTTATGCAATGCCTAGTCTTGCCCTTCTCTCTGTTTCCTTTTATCTAGAAAAGTTTTAATTCAATGTATTGACCGAAATTCGTCCCTTCTGTCACTTTTCATTATCTTTCGTTTTATGGCTGTTTTCTTAATGAACTCCTTTTGGTAGCATAACTAAGATTCTGGTTTCGACAAGGTATAGTGTAACTATTATTTTAAGACTAGAAAGATAATAATAATATAAATAATATTATTTTTGGTTCGTATTTTTCTCAATAAAAAAAAATATCAAATTTTATATACTAATTTCCAACTCTGCCTATTAAAAAATGTGCAAGCTTTATTTTGGTTTGTTTTGTTTTTTTTAATTTGTAAATAAAACAAAAATGTAGGTCATAAATAATTTAATTAACTAACAAAGGTAAATAATGTAGCTATTTTTGAATTCCAAGTCCCTAAATTAATTAAATATTATAATATTTTAAAACAATGTGTAGTAAAATAAAATTATAAGATTTCGTGTACTTTAAATTAAAAATAATAAATTTACTTTAAATGGAATCTCAAAGACATATTTCATTAGGTACATAACTTTTGTATTATTTTTTTTTAACGATATTTCAAAACATATGTATATATGATTTTACAGTTTAGAAAAGTAATAACGGGTAGACATAGGCGTCCATTACAAGAAATTATTATTTTTTGTCGTCCTGTAATAAAAAACAGTCTCTCAACATGGCAGCAAAATTCTAGCCTGCGAGAGCCTCTAAACTTAAAAATATTAACTGTACTAGCAAAGAAGATGACACCCACGCCACTATGCTGCTTGCCGTTTGGCTGCGGTTTGCCGTTTGGCTCCATAACAATATTTGTTTGGACCATAGGTACTATATTATTTGTGCTTAAGTGGGCAGAATTACACAAAAATGCTTTGAGTTTTTTTCAATTTAATAAAAAATAAAAACCAAAAATTGGACTGTAAGGGGTTTAATTTATTTGTTAAATTTTGTACACCTTTTAATAATTTGTTACAGAATTGTTAGGTGTATACATTTAGTTTTTACTTATTTTTCTTTTAATTTTAAAGCTTTTTATTAATTTTGGCATTTTAAAACTAAGCTAATCGAATAATACTTGGTATTGTTTAACTAAAATTATTTTCTAAAAAAAACAAGCTGACTTAATAAAGTATCAAAACCTTTAATCATGTATTAGACCGTTTCTTTATTTAAGAAAATCATTTTATTTTAAGTAGCAACAACAATTTTAAATACTTTTTAAAATGGCAATAGTTAGCGTTTTCAGTAGCGTTACAAATCCATGTTTATTTTTACCGTTTGTTTTATATGTAAATATTTATTTATTTAACTTATTAATAATATTAACAAGTAAAGCAAAAAGCATAAAAAGCGAAGAAATATTGATAATAAATATTTTAAAAATCTTTTAATATATGACATAAATATCTATTTATTAATAGAATCTTGCTGGTTTTTTTCCTAATATAGTAGAAACAAACACCCCGTAAATACGTGTGCATTGAGGCTGTTATCATAGAGTCTATGAAATCCAAAATAATGCAAATAAAAATTAAATGAAGCCATACCTATTTAAATAGGTAATTTTGCCTACTACCTACTGTGTCCCAGGATAGGTGTTACCAGAGGACAAATGGACCAAAAATTTTGGGATTTTTAAATGTCTTTTTGGAAAAGCTGGTCTCATGGTCCAAAACTAAATAAAACAAGATTTAACTTTCATTGGTAATACAGAGTCAGCCAAACAGAGACGTCCAAAATTTAGGAAATGGTTATTAAGGGCAAAAAATAATGACTAATGGTAAAAAAGTAGTATACATTTTTTCAGTTAAGAAGATGCAGAATGTAAGACTTTTAAAAAATAGAGGACTTTTTAATATTGTCTCAAATATTTTTTAGTCGTTTTTATTAATTTGGCAGTGTTGTTCAATATGATAGGAGGGTACCTTAGTACTAATTAGATAATAATTATAAATTGCATTGACGGAGCTAGGGGCAGTCTCACAGATATTATTGACAAGAAAAATGTACGCCGCTGACTTTTTAAAAGTTTTTATATTTTTTAGGTTAAGTAGTCATTTATGTAATTTTTTTGTCTTTTGATAATTGTTCGTTACTTCCTTTATTTTCGAGAAAAAAAAATAAAACCACATTATTTCGTTAAAAATAATTAGTATCTGGCTTTTTCCAGAATTGATTAAAACTAGTTTTAATCATTTTTCTTTTTACATTTTTATTTAGCTTTCCAGTTATTTTATAGTAAAAGGTTTACCACACTTTTGAAACACGATCATAACCTTAGCTCTCGTTCTGGCGTCTTGACCGAAAGCTTATGAACTGTTGTTTTGAGTTTAAAACCTTTTCTAAATTGTAAGTAATTTGATATTATGTATTTTATTTCTTTTAAAGTAATTTTAGTAATTTTTTATAATATTATGCAAGGACAAAATAGTTTTTCGTAGTATATAAAAAGTTTTAATTTTCATAAAATGTTTGATAAACTATATTAATATGGAGAAAAGCCAAATACTATTTAATTTAAATTTAAACTCCCTAAAAACAAATAAATCATAAAATACTATTTTGTGCTCAACATGGATCTTTAACATGGATTTCTGCATTTTCGTAACAACACATAATTAACCTACTTTTTTTTAACAATAGTTATTATTTGTCCTTAGTAACAACTTCTCAAATTTTGGACATCTCTGTTTGGTCCACCCTGTATACAGGGCCAGTTATAACTAAAAATATAAAAAATGACCAAGAGTAAGGTACCCTAATTTTTAAAAATAGGACAAAATTGTGTAAGAAAATGTTGTAGACAATTAAATTTTATATCAAAGTTTTAAGTTTAGGTAATTAAAGTAAAAAAACTGTCAATTTTTACATTACGCATTAAATGTTTTAAAATTACTTGGCTAAAGGCAGCAAATTAAAAAAAATAAAATTATTTTTTATATATTATTTTTTAAATTTTATCCTCCATTTGGCCCAATATTTAAGTTGCAATGAATAATGTAAAAACATTACATGTTTTTACTCTTATGCTTTAACTTTAAATTTTGATATAAAATTTAATTCCCTACAACATTTACTTATACAATTTTGTTCTATTTTAAAAAAATAAAAGTAGTAAGCTTCTTGAAATTTTTCATATTGTTAGTTTTAACTAGCCCTGTATATTACCAATTACAATACAAATTCACAATTTTGTATTTATTTTATTTTTGGGCCAAGCGATCAGTTTTCCCAATATTTCGTATTTAGATTTTAAAATTTGTCCTCTTGTAACAACTATCCTGGGACACACTGTATATTATTTTCTATTAATTTTTTATACAGTGCGTTTCTTTAGTATCTGACCGTCCCTTTTTGTAATCGGATTTGGTAAAAAATTAAAGAAATAATGTTGTTGCGGAATAAAATACTATAATTCAGAGTGAAATTAACAAATAAAAATTGTTACATGGTCTTGTATTACAATATTTTAAAGGTTTTAGCAAGCTCTTAATAACCTTAAAATTTAAAGTCAATACCCATACCTACTACAAATTTGTGATACTTTAATAAGTTCCCTAATACCTGATTTAAATGGCCGTATTTCTGGAACCAATATAGTTAAATATAATTAAACTGGTTTTTTTGCAGCCCTGTAATATTTCCTTCTAATATCAATAAAATAAGGTAGATTTAATGAAAGAAAAATACTTTTTGTCTTATCCTGCTTCAATTATTTGAAAACCAAAAGGATCCCTTATACTGTCAGCAGTATATAATTTGACATTTTTAGCGAAACGCGTCTGCGATGTTCAAGAGAAGCAAAGAATCTAATTTAAAGTGACGGTTTAAAGACACCTGACCTAAATAACTTATTTGTGTTTTTTTTTAATAACCGACGGTTATTCCTGGTGACCAAAGTAAGGGAAATTAATATATTATCTGCATAGGCCTTAGCTTTGTAAATAATAATAAATTTAAAGTAAAAAAAAAAGAAGGTTTTCTTAAAATTCGTTGAAAAGAACAAAACCCGCTTTTTCATACAATTTATATAATATAAAAGCTTATCGCTAGAATAAAGTACCTACTTGTGTTTACAAGGTATAAAAATTAAAAAAAAACACAGTCACTCAGATCAAGGTATTTTACCTGTTTGTCTAATTAGGTAAATTTCGCGACAAGTTTTTTTCGCATTCTAGTTTTTGCTGAACAAGTTTCTCAGTACGTTTATCTCATTCAATGCATCGTTGCAAGGTCATTTGTCGGTTAATTTTGAACACTTTAGCTGTAATATGATAAGGTATTTATAACAAAGACTTTAAAAACCCCAGTTTAACTAAAATTTAAACAAATCCTTTTACTTGGTACCCATATCGTAAGAAAAGCATAAAAAAACTAATATCCACAGGGTAAATTATTTTTTGAGATGCTTCTAGCAAAGCCTTTATGTACTAATGCATGTTTCAGTGCTTGGACAACGTTGACGGAACAGGGGGAACGATGGGTTAAACATCTAATAACCCGACACCCACGGTACTCTGGTATTTAGGCATATGCCTTCGTGGAATGTCAAAAAGATAAAAAAAAATAAAAAAATGCAATAAAAATAACTAATACGCAACATTAGAAGTCCGCCATATGGGATTGGTACTGACGTTCCAATATTTTTAAACTTATTTTTGGCAAGCCCTTTAATTCCCCCATTACCCACAAACCCATTTTGTAGAAATGCACTAAAAATACTTACTCCGTCATCTTGGGTATTCCGCCATGTTGGATTTGGAATAACGTCACACAGCTATTTATGCATTGTCATTTAAACTATACGTGTGTAACGTAAAAGTGGGTGTAAAAGTGTAAGAAAGGGTTTACCATGGACACTTGTAGTATGCTGGACATCCTGGACTAAATTATAATCGGTTTAAAAAATTAGCTAACGAGAAACAGTTTATTTTTAAGTAATTAAAAAAGTTGTTAAACAGGATGGTTAAGAAAAGCTGAATTCTTTTTTAACCCAAAAATATTTTCGCCTTCCGCTTTAAACATTTTGTACTTATCCCAAATCTTACTCTCTCTAAAACATTATATATTACAAAAAAAATGTACATTTTATTATTTATAAAAATACCAGGAAAAGTTCAATGAAATTATTTTAAATTTTATTAAAAATTATATTTGTAAATTAAATTACTGCCCAGCTAAGCCGTCTCTATAAAATGTTCTGGTTTGTTCTGTTTCTGAATCTTGCGGAACAAAAGTTATAGTAGCTGGTCGTGGTTGTAAAGGGCTTGTGCAACAGAAGTAACCAGAACTTTTATGGGGGCAGGTTAGCTCCACAGTAAGTATTATTTGATTCATTAACAACATTCACAATTTTGGTATTCCTTATGAATGAGAAAATGTGATTTTTCTAAAAATTTAAAGTTAGTATTTTATTTTACTCTACGTTATTTGCAACCACTACAAAGCATTTCTCATTAACTTTCCAGAAAGGTGCCACATAAGGCAGGATTTAAGATTTTTAAGTGACTGGGGGTGCAGCTTAAGGGATTGATAAAGGTGTTTAGAAAAATATGCCATAGATTTACTAAAGGCTTTTGCTTGTCGTCCTGGAAATTTAAATATATACAATAAAATATTTAAAAGAAATTTTAGAGGTACTGCGGTGATCCTGGATATTTAAAAGTAACTTTAAATTCCTAGCATATTTTTTTAGTAAACATTTTCGACATTAGCGAAAATACACGTACTTTATTTTGGAGCCATAATTAAATTTTTGGCCAAACTTCGTAGATGCTTATACAATTTGATATCTAAGGATTGCTTTTTAGGCACTCAGCACATGGGTCGGTGAAATAGCGACGACACAGAGATTCGACCGGCTTTCGACAGTATGTACGCGTATATTCGTCTTTGAAGTGGCGACAACCATACCAGAGACGAGCATGCGTTTAATGAAAAATGTTTACAATATTCTTAGCCAATAAAAACATATAATAATCGGATAGCGCCGACGTTCCCCAAACCCGACCGCGAAGGAGCAAAACTAGCCCATAATAAGGCCCTTTAAGACAAGTACGAAAAGGCCTGAATCCTACCGAACAATATTTTACAAACAAAAAAATGAAATGTTTTCTTACCTGACAGGTTAACTCTTTTGCAATTTCATTCCAAGCTCTTTCTGTGTAATCTTTTAGCAAATATATTTTTAAAATATAATTATAAGGTACAGGACGTTGTTTTACTTTCCCCACAATCTAATATTAAATAAATCCATGTTTGGTCCAAACACTTCAAAACGTAATTCCTATTTTCCCGTGTAACAATCAGACACAATCACAACATGAATCACACACTGTAAACAAAATACAACACTGTTCTGTATCAAGGTGGTGGCACTACCGGGTTGTTTAAAGGTGCTGTGAAACGCATAACTGCATGTTTCGGTGCTTGGACAACGTTGACGGAATAGGGAGAACAATGGATTAAACATCTAATAACCCGACACCCACGGTACTCTGGTATTTAGGCATATGCCTTAGTGGGATGTCAAAAGATTTAAGAAAAGGTTAGTTTAAATTTATACTAGGAATAGGTTGCGACACATCCTTATCTTTTAGGCGGTTCGAGGTCGGGAAAGCAAGAAAAGGCACTCCACGCAAAAGTTGGCAAGACTGGGTGAAATCAAAGCTGATGATCAATCCAGTGGCGTCTAGAATTTGCGCATTTCACTTTGCATTGATTTGAAAGTGATATTTGTTAAAAGATGTAACTCTAAATGTTTTTTATTTAAAGTAAAAAAAATACAACATAATAATAGATAAATAAAGTTAAGAACTGTTGTGTAAACGGTTGTTCTAATAATACAATAAATATTAAAAACAGGGTTTTGGCAAAAAATGATAGAGTCGTGATAAAAAATACAAATTTAAGCATCAAAACCACCATATATCTTTAATGCGAAAAAACCTACTGCTTAATAAAACTGGGAAAGATTCAAGAACTCCCGCTTACTTAACACGTTCGCTACCAAGCGGCTCATATATGAGCCAATACAATTTTAAAATAGACCGCCGGCTCAAATGTGAGCCGGCTACATTATAATACTAAATGCGAGTTTAAAATTCGGGGTTTCCTGTAGAGGTTTTGTTTTAAAACACGGTCTGTGTAATGCTTCGGCTCGTATGTGTGTCAGGTGGTTAAGCTAATTTAAATATTGTGAAGTGTCTATAAAATAAAAGACATGCTTAATTTTTAGATAAGTCAATGTTTCCAGTATTTTTCTTTAATTTTAAAACTCCCTATTAAGAGGCGGAGATGCCTGATAGGTCGGATAACGCCACCCACCTGGGGCGGACATCAAAATAAATATTATATTTATTGCTATAAAATTAATATATTAATAATGCCTAATAAAATATAATTAATCACCTACATTTTGATACATTAATAATGCAAATTAATACTTTATGTTTGGTATTTAAGATTAAATTTTGACAGGTTTTATGATGCGCAAATCAGCTTAGTTAGCAGTTTAGCTATAATGTTTGTATTGAGTAATAGATATTGGACCGATTAGAGGTTGCGTTTAGAAATTTGAATGGTGGATAGCGTTATCAACTGTAAGGGGCATCCCAGATTTTCCCTAAATCAATGTGTGTCCAGTTATTAAAAATTATTATAAATTAGAACCTAATAAGGAGTTGTTAAAAATTGGATAAAACCAAAGAATTTTGCTAGTGTAGCTCCGCAATAACATATTAATAGGTATAACAAAGCAAATTTCAAATCAAACGGTATAAATGGTAGTTTACATCCTTAAAAATATGTTTTAAACTAATGTCCAGTTAAAATTACGTTTTATTGCTTTATAACAATATTACTTGCTCTTGCACTGCACAACAGCAATGTAAAGTGGTACGTGTTTTGGTAATTTTTTACCACAAAAATATCGGTTTAAACACCATTCTCTCTATGACTCTCAATGGTTTTAAGCTAACATCTAGGTAGGTTTATGTACTACACTCCTTATATAACTATTTGTGTCGATCTGAGGTATGTTAGGTTTAATATAAAAATTATTAAAACAATGAATATGTCGCATAATTACTTTACTTTTGTCTAAACAAATTTGATGTTTGTTTTTGTTTTCCAACCCTAAACTTTGAAAACTTTACTTTACTTAGAACGCAGAGTTTCATGGTTACCATACCATTCATGTAATTATTTAGGGGATTGTGGAATTAATGAAGTTAATTAGTTAAGTAAACCCTAAAGCAATTAAAATTTGTGGCCAAAATACATTAAATTAAGAACAGATAATTTAGTTAAAGAATATTGAAATACTTACAAGATTTTAATTTAGATTTAGTTTTAAAAATAAGTTTAATAAATACTTAGCCTCCATTGTAATTGTTGATCGTAATAAAATTTAATTGTTTTATATTACTTTTATTTTATATATGTATTTTAAACGATAAAAAAGAACTAGTTAAAATAACATACGTTTAAATCTTTAAAAAATTAAAATTACTGTTAGGTTCTCCGCACATGGGTCTATTAAATAGCGCGACGAAGACGCGATTTATATGCCTGTATTCGCGTGTTAAAGCAGAGATCGAATTTTTCTTAGCACGTCAGCTTGCTTACAACTCTTTTGAGTATTTTTATTGTAAAACAATGTTTTCCTATCAGGCAAGCATTATCTATTACGAAAAATAACAATAAACTGACTAACAAAAATATTACTCTGTCGTCTTCGTCGCTTGTAAACCGACCCATGTGCGGAGAGCCTTGGTATTATGGTTTTAGCAATTAATATGTACTAGTTTGAACTTTTATTAAATACTTTAATTTAAATTGAAAAACTTAAATAAGTTTTAAAGCAATTAATTTTTTTAATATAGTAATTTGAAAGGAAAGACAATTTAAAAAAAAAAAAAAACGTATTTTTTTAATTTCTAGTAGGTCATGATTTTCTGGAGAAGCAAAAAGTGATTAAAACTAAGTTTTAAAAACTACAATTTTTGCCCCATTTACTTATCACTGTAGCAAAAGCGGTTTTTGAAATCTTAAAGTAAATTTAAATGTTTATTCGAAAACAAAGCGAGATACTAAGAAAATACAAAAGACTTAACAGTAGTTGAAAAAAGAATTGCAAAAATTGTTTAAAGAGCTAGTTGCGAACCTTTTGTCTTAATAGTATTGTCTGTGGGATCCACTAAAACGCTCCTGGACCCAATAATAAAAATTTAGGGAGAGCTTTACAAGCGCCTTATTACATTAAATAGGTGTACCAAATTTTAAAATAATCGGTTAAACCGTTTTTAAGATATTTAAAAAATATCGATTTTTTAAAAACTTGTACGCCCTGTATCTCAGAAATGAAACAAGTGCGGACAGACACTTTCTTTCATAAAAAGACATAAGAAACCAGATTTTCCAGTTTTGCGCTACACATATAAATTTTAGTATTTTAAAAGGAATATCCTATTTATTTTTATTGCAATAAGGGGGCGAAGTAACTCTATTATTCTAAATTTTTAAAATTCAATCTTCACTAGTTACCGAAATGTGACCGTATTTTTATTATAATTTGCAAACAATGCTGATATTACTGATTAATTAGTCGTTTCTTAAAGCCTTCAAATATCAAATATTTAAAACACAGCTTTAGCGATTTTAAATATATTTAGGCGCTAACTTACTTTTGCTGAAAAGTTTTGTGTATTATCAACTAATAGAGGTAGAATTTTTAAAGTTTGGAATTCTACCAAATTTATTCTGCCCAATTTAATAAAATAAAGATAATTGTGGCATTCTATTAAAAACAAAAGAAAAAATACGTGTCTGGCAACAGTACTGATATCACTATTCAATTCTACATGTCCAAAACACCTTAGATATTAAATTTGGTAAATAAAGCTTTAGCTGTTTTAAAGATAATAAAGAGATGCGGTACATTTTACCAGCTCAGTATAAGAAAAATCTAGAAATTTCATAATTTATATATATTTGATTTAAGTATGATATTATTAGGTTTCTTGTAAAATGTTATTTTAAATATTGTTTATTGTTAAGTTATGCTGTTTTACTGCCTATAAAAAAATTAAAATAAATATTGTAATTAAATAGGACACATCAATTTCTTTTTCTTAAAAGAATATTTCAGAATTATTATGTTTTATCGCAACAAAAAGGTAGATAAGTACATGGTATTTTTAAAAATCCAATTTTAGTACACAAAAGTAAGGTCAACAGACGTTTTTCATACCACAATTAAAATTAATAAATAAAATATTTGTACAACTACCAAAATTTTTAGTTTTAAATGATGAATACTTTCAACAAGTAAAACATTGATTAAACTTATAAAAGAACCATATCTTGGTGGTTAATATTTTCTTTTTTTATATTATTATTTAAATAATAATCCTAAATTGCTTTTTACATGAGTTCTTAATGGTCCAAATAACTTGTTAAAATAACTTTATCATAAAAGTGATATACACCTTTAAAATAGGTTTAATGTTCCGTATAAATTTGGAATTTAAATAACCACACCACAAATTTACAACCGTATTTTATTTAAAACATTAGCAAAATTATCTGATTTGTGAGCCCATTACGCACATAAAGTCATAAATATTAACGTAAAAGGCTTAATTTACTTTTATAAATGTTTAGGCTTTTTATAAATATTTTAATTTTTTAATTTTATGCTAAACATTGTATTTTAATAATAAATAATAAGGTTTTTGGCCAAACAGACATTGACCGACAGAGTGTTTTATTTACATTATATTACAATATTTTATATTATATATATATATATATATATATATATATATATATATATATATATATATATATATATGTATATATATATATAAATATTGTAAATTTAGTGAGGATGCGGTCCTGTTTACGGCCTAGGTTAAGTAAAACACTTTTTCATTTGTCAAGCTTTTGAGATATATTCAACTCTTCCTCAAGACATCTACAATATTTAAAAAAACAAAAAAAACCATTACTGGCTTTTTTAAGACTAAATTTATGTTACTACTCACCGAATCGGTTTTATAATAGAAACAGGAAATTCTTATCTGAATCGGACTCATCTCCCGCTGACACAGACTATTTTCAAGGTTGTTTAATTGTTATTTGTTACATTTGATGTGTAAAATCTTTCTCGTGTTAATTCCAATGATCTGAAAAATAAATATGGATGAATGCAGCGAAAATCACAATAACCCCTACGTGGGCACTGCTGCAGTACACTTGTGGGCATGCGCAATAAACATTTACTGACTAGCCGAAAACAAACAAAAGGACCGGGTTTAACATTTTGTATATGATTCATTTATAAAGAAAATATACCAAGTAATTTTGGGGTATACATATTTAAATATTTTATTTTAAGTCTGTATTCGTCTTTCATAGCAGTCCCTAAAAGTAAACCGGTTTTATATTGGGGACTATTTTTTGATGTATATTTTTTTATTTTTCGTTCGTATCGCCGATTTTATTAAGATTTAGCAAACGAGAGTGCTTAGAAGCACTGATCTCAATTTAAATTCCATTTTATTGCTAAAACACCTTCTTTTTGATTCATGAGGACCCACTTTTACTTAACCTCAAACCTGCACGCTATTTTATGTATTATTATCTTCGTTCTTAACACTGCCTTGACACAACAAAACTGAATAGTTGGTATTTTATTATAAAAGCAATTAGATTTGGTGTAACTTGTTTGAGAAATAAATCTCAATTCATAAACTGATATTTCGTTCCCGTTGGCGTAGCAGTTGTCGTTCAGTTAAGTTTGGCGTGTAATGCCATTGAAATTGTTTATTATTGGGGTTAGGGCCAAACTGACCTTATATTTGTAATTGAAACCACAAAAAAAAAGCGAATCACAAATATTAAAATTGGTAATGTACCCAGTAAGTAATTATTGATTTAATTTGCCTACAAATGCCAACTTGAAATAAACTTGATAATGTTATAATCTTAAACTAGGCTTAAAGCGCAATGGAATCGCTTGGACTATTTAATTTTATTCAAAAGATTCCACAGAAAGATACCTATGTTCCTTTTTTAACATAGGAGCAATAAGCAATCTACAAGATATTATATGGTATAAATCGTCCTCAATATAGCAACTTTTTTAAGCAATTACATCAGCTCTAGTCAATTTCCTTATTTTTTGTTACGCCACATCGTGATATTGCCGACGAAATTGCTTATGGCTACGTGTTATAACTTGAAAATATGTCAAATTATTTTAATTAAACTGCCATATTTTATTTTGTGTGATTATAAGTACATCAGTCCAATGCTAATACAGGGTGTCCGACTATATTTTAACCCATTTCCACCGCGAATAATTTTAGAAGAAATAATATTATCAAAATGCGGTTTTCGCGAAAAGCCTTAGATTTTTTTAAAGTTTCTTTTTATATCCTTGCCATTTGATTGTGACATTTATTTCTTACGAAAACGGCCAATTTTCGTATATAGGGCAAGTTTGTTATTTTAAATGGAACCCCATATATATTTTTCTATAATCCTTAAATACAATTTTTCCCGCTAAAAAAATTAACCAAACCATGACTATTTCAAAAATAATGGATTTATTGATCTCTACAAAATTGACTGCATGGCAATAAAGAGTATTATTTAAAACAGGAAATTTGCTACTTACTCATTATTTAGATTTGGTTATGCAAAACTTAAATTAAATAAAAGTTTAAAAACACCAAGAATTACTCACAACGCACAAATAAAACACCAAATACCAAATATCTATACCTGATAACGGTCGACCGTAGATGGGAGATTGCGTTTGGTCGGTCGACGGCGTTAATTTTACCTGGATTTTACGATCGGGAAATCCCAAATTATAAATTAAATTAGGATGAGTGTGACCCTGTCACCGCATAGGTAAACGTTTTCAGTGTTGCAAACCACTATATTTATTAAAATACTGCTAATTTTGTCAATGTTGCCAACACTATATTGGGTTTTAAATAAAAAATGCTAACCTTTATAACAACTGCGCATGTGCAAAGGTGTACAGCAATTCTCCCAGTGTGGGGTAAAAATTCTTGCGCAGATCTATTGAAAATATATGGGGATCAGTTTCTATTAGCAATCCTTTTAATTTTAGATCATTGGTTAATTCAGTTCTCCATTTTGTGGAATTATTGAAGTAAAAAGAAAAAAAATTTTAAAACTTACACGACTTGAAAAAAGAAACGGTAAAAAGAGCAATGTTTTTTGATTTAAATTTTAAGGAAGACAGAAAAGTCTGTCATGTGTGAGAGCGAAAGCGAAGTCTTAGCACTATTGTGTTCCATTTCAAACCACATGTCACACCAACGTCAACCGGATCAATTGAAAGTATACTCATTCTTTTTACCTTATGTGAAAGTGATTCTATGTTTGTTTAGTTCACTCGATATATACCAACCCTCTAGCTAAATTAAACTTGCTTACATTAAGATCTTGGTAAATGGAAAATATTTTCTTTATTAAGTTATGCCATATTTTAAGGCCCCTAATTAATTATTTGGATTTAAAAACTTTGGGTAAAAAAACTCATATGTGTTTAAAGGCGAATCGTGTACCACTAGATTATTAAAATTTAAATTTAAAAAGATTTATATTTCAGGTATAAAAAATCTGATTTTTATTTATATATTTTTTCATTTAAACCTGTTAAAAGGCTTTTGGATTTACAGTTTTAATGTTGTATACCGAGAAGTTTAGCAAATGATTTTTTTTTATTTCGTAGTTCCATATAGAACCACGCTTATTAGCAAAAATGTAGATCTGACTGTACATAGTAAATTATGTACAATATGCTTAAATTACTTAGATTACTATGTAAATTATTACTATTTAAAGCATACGCAGTATTAACTTTTCTTTAATACTAATAAAAATATAAATATTTATGGATTTGTTTACAACATTAAATACATTAAATACTGTACAGACAGTATAAAAGAAGTTTTTTTTGTTTTTGGAAAAAAGTCTACCCGAATTTATAACATAAAAATTTATTAAGTAAAAATATGACATATTATTCACACACATAATGCCATCTAACGGAAAAACATCGTACGTGAATAGGCTTATTATATATACATACGGTGTTATTCCGTTGAACGAAAGCATAGGTACAATTTAAAACAGTTTAAATATAGTTGGTCGGTTTAGTTATAAGATTTTTCACACTAAATATGAGATAACTAATGTAATTTGCTACTATAATTAATGTCAATATCCAAGGTGATTTTTGCGGCAAGAAAATAAGATATTTTTTAAATAAAATTATGTCCGGAAATGCTTTGTTTCAGAATGGTCAAAACCAAGCATTCTCGTACTCCTAAGACTGTGACCTTAATATGTGCTCCGCAAAGCTAAGATTCTCCGTTAACCAAACACCAAGATTTTTAATTTTGTTTACATAGCCCAAGCTTTTATTATCTTTTTTAAAAAACTAATATAATTCCAAATATAGTTTACAAACAAATTGAATAACAGAGGAGCGCAGTGAGATCCCTGAGGCACACCCAAAGAAACCTCAAAACTGTCTAAAATAAAATATTAATTTTTCTTTCTGGGTTCGGTCCTTTAAAAACTTGCAAGCTGGTTTACCAAATGTGAAGCAAATCCAGTAGCCAACAGTTTTGCCAGCAAAATATTAAAGTTAACACTGTCAAGCGCTTTGGAGAAGTCCGTATAGCTTGCATCTACTTGGACTTTGTTCTCCAAAGCGCCCAACAAGTCAACTTCATATTGTACCAAATTGTCAGTGGTCGATTTTTTATTAGAAGAGCCAAACTGGTTACCAACTCAACCGGTCACAACCAAGCTGTCAACAATTTAGGAATTGCAGACTGGTTTGTACACCGCTCTGTAGTTGCCAACATCTTTTAAGTCACTAGACTTAAAAATCGATGTTATGTAGCTATATTTCCATACTTCTGGAAAAATCTTCGATTTTAATAAAATGTTAAAAATCTGTTGGAGTGGCCTGAATAGGGTATATACACAATACACAATTCTTTAGAAATACATTTAAAATTTTTGTCAGGGGCCATAAACAGAGTATTAGGAAGATTATTGATCTTGGTAAAAACCTCAGCAAGCGTCAATTTATTAAGCGATACGTCTTTTTGTTTTCTAATATAAAAATTTGAAATTTTGCAGATTGTTTTATTACACAAGCTGAACAAAAAAAAAGAAAATAAATGTACTATCTCTTTTTTGTTGTTGATTATAAAATTTGCACTTTTAAAATCATCATAAAATTCATCATACTGCAAAACCTAAGTGGTACACTCTGTGATCCTAAAAAGTAAGCTACATGATGGATACTATTCGGTACTAAAATATCAAATGCAGGTACAGTAAATAAATCAGAAATATTAGAGAATAGCAAGTCTAAGAAAACGTTTACTTGAAACAGGCCCAGATATGCACATGCCTCCGGAACACAGCGGGCAGGTGAGCTTTCTGGGTAGGTGACACCAACTTAAAACACGTTATTTATCCCAACAGCCTCTGGCAAGTTATAGTCACCATACAGAGTCATTGCAGCAAAAAGATAACAGTTGGCTACTTGCAAAAGTGTCTAACAATGTTTATTGTATTTTTCTACATGTTTTACTATTTTATAAGACACAGCTATAAGGACCCCACTGCCTCTTTGTTTATCACTAGTAGCCTCCTAGCGATCCATGCGGTACACATTATAGCCCTTAAAACATATTTAAGCAGGTTAAAATTCCGCAGAGAACCACTAAAATTATAACATAATAATTACTCAGACTTACTGCTTCTTCAATTTCTTTCAATCTAGTAAGTAAATCACCAACATTCTGATAATAGCATGTTAGGGACCCTAGTCGCTTTTGGACCAGGATTTGGGCCTTGACTCCTTTTATTTGCCTAAACAATTCGAGGATTCCCCCTATAATAGGACACAAACCAATCCGATTTACCATTCTCCTTTTACGGTTCAGCCCGCTTCTCATATAGTTTTTTAAGGTGCTCACGTTGAATACTAGTGAAATCAGCTTTAATATTAATCTTGGTGACAGCAAGTTTTTTCTTCCCCTTGTGATACTCGGTAGCTAGAGCCTTATCATTGAATATAACCTATATAGGTTGCTGCCCTCTGTACCAGGTTTACCTATTCTACTAACTCCAAATTCAGCACCAGTATTAACTACCACCTTCTCTATAACACTTATAACATGAGCATAATCATGATTGATTTGTTTCCAAATATTATCTGATTTGCTGTCTTTAACATTGTGTAAAAGAATATTATAATCTCGGTTACATCTTTCTTGTAACTCATCACAAACATCCCTGTGGTGTCGTTTTATCTGCGCTGATACGATCATATAAAAAGCCGGTTCATTAGAACTGGAACCAGTTTTTAGAGAAAGAACACAATCACGAAGCTCCGAAACATCCTTTTCCAGGTGGTCTTTTCTATCATTCTTCTCACACTTCACTGATTTGAATTCAATCAAGGCCTCGTGAGTAGTAATCTGCTGCGCAAGAAGAAGGAACCAATCTGTGATATAAGAGTCAAAATATCAGTCATCAGTCAAGGCACTGTTCACTGTGCTAAAAAGTATAAAATAATATTTTTGTAAAGCTCAGTGGTTTACTTTATACCGTATGTTTCTTACAGGTAGTTCGCTCCTATAACCTTTTAACTTTTAAAATTAAATTTCGGTATGTCGTTTTTTAAAAAAAAAAATATTGAATTGGTTACTTTATTTACCACTTACAGTTAAACTGGAAATGACTGCTACTTTTTTAATTTTAAATACCAAAACGTAAACTTTTTTTTCTTTTTTTTTTTTTGTAAAAGGTATTATACAAAAGGGTATGATTTAAAGTGTAGTAATACAGACTTATGCATCTCACCAACAAATCAGTAACTGTAATTACCCAATATTTTCTCTGCCTACACTTATTTTGTTTTCAAAAAACCAATAAAATGGCTTTAATTACCATATTTTTTAATAACTGTCATCAGGAAAAAAATAATATTAGTCCTTTTTTGTCATAATTGTAATTAAAAGCTTATGCGTCATATTTCTCTAGTGTAAGCAGTTTTCAATTAGCTGTTGATGTGATACTAAAAAAAAAATTTTAAAACGTACATAGTTTTATTTTCATTTGTAAATACAAAGCTTTACCAAAATCAGGCTGTACAAAGTTTTTAGAAAGTTATGTTTTTAAATGAAGTCTAAGTAGCTTGCGGCGGTAAAACTACATTTATAAAGTACTTTACCCGTATTTAGGCACACAGTTATACCTGATTGAAAAAGTAAATCACAGTTTTAAGCATTAGTTAATATTTTTAAAATTATAAAAGTTTTACTGGTTATACTTAATTAAAATCTAAAAGTTAAACGATATCTTAAGTTAGATAGCTTTTTAATTATTGCCTACTTATTTCTAGGGAAAGTTTGGGAAGGCCCGTCCAACGAATAACGACGTCCACGAGTCATAATTTTTAAACACAACCTCTAATCCGTCCGATATCTATTACTCAATACAAACAATAAAGCTAAATTACTAACTTAACTGACTTGCGCTCTGCAGAAACTGCTTTTTATACTTTAGTTGATGTATTTTTTCTTCTTTGAAAATTCAAACGTTACTACTGATACATAAGTATTCATTCGCATTATTATATATCTCCATATCTAAGGATAAGATGCGGGAAACCCTGCTCACCCAAGCAAATTGGAATATTGTAAAGTGTCAGTAAGATATAGGTTAGCCGCACACGTTGCTGCACCGGTGAGGTCGACAGAACGGAGCTCCCATCACGCTGGAACCCGCTTTAGAAAAAAACCTAATTTTTTTAGCTCATTTATAACTACAAACGCTACAAATGATTGTAGTAAAGTTTATTTGTTTGTAGTACCAATAATTACGCAGCTAACCTAATAAATGTTGTTCTAAGCCAGAAAAAAAAATAAAACTGCGTTAAAAATTTTGGAATACACTCAAAATTGTTTGTAGTTTATTGTAGCGACGAAAAAAAATTCTTAATCCCATACAAGTCAAAAAATTTTTATCCGTTACCTTGCCATGGGAAGACAAAACAATTGTTCAAAACTTTTTTATCTCATTTATAACTACAAACGCTACAAATGATTGTAGTAAAGTTTATTTTTTGTAGTACCAATAATTACGCAGCTAACCTAATAAATGTTGTTCTAAGCCAGAAAAAAAAATAAAACTGCGTTAAAAATTTTGGAATACACTTAAAATTGTTTGTAGTTTATTGTAGCGACGAAAAAAAATTCTTAATCCCATACAAGTCAAAAATTTTTTAAACATAACATAGCCATGGGAAGACAAAACAATTGTTCAAAACTTTTTTATCTCATTTATAACTACAAACGCTACAAATGATTGTAGTAAAGTTTATTTTTTGTAGTACCAATAATTACGCAGCTAACCTAATAAATGTTGTTCTAAGCCAGAAAAAAAAATAAAACTGCGTTAAAAATTTTGGAATACACTCAAAATTGTTTGTAGTTTATTGTAGCGACGAAAAAAATTCTTAATCCCATACAAGTCAAAAAATTTTTAAACATAACATAGCCATGGGAAGACAAAACAATTGTTCAAAACTTTTTTATCTCATTTATAACTACAAACGCTACAAATGATTGTAGTAAAGTTTATTTTTTGTAGTACCAATAATTACGCAGCTAACCTAATAAATGTTGTTCTAAGCCAGAAAAAAAAATAAAACTGCGTTAAAAATTTTGGAATACACTTAAAATTGTTTGTAGTTTATTGTAGCGACGAAAAAAAAATTCTTAATCCCATACAAGTCAAAAAATTTTTAAACATAACATAGCCATGGGAAGACAAAACAATTGTTCAAAACTTTTTTATCTCATTTATAACTACAAACGCTACAAATGATTGTAGTAAAGTTTATTTTTTGTAGTACCAATAATTACGCAGCTAACCTAATAAATGTTGTTCTAAGCCAGAAAAAAAAATAAAACTGCGTTAAAAATTTTGGAATACACTTAAAATTGTTTGTAGTTTATTGTAGCGACGAAAAAAATTCTTAATCCCATACAAGTCAAAAAATTTTTAAACATAACATAGCCATGGGAAGACAAAACAATTGTTCAAAACTTTTTTATCTCATTTATAACTACAAACGCTACAAATGATTGTAGTAAAGTTTATTTTTTGTAGTACCAATAATTACGCAGCTAACCTAATAAATGTTGTTCTAAGCCAGAAAAAAAAATAAAACTGCGTTAAAAATTTTGGAATACACTCAAAATTGTTTGTAGTTTATTGTAGCGACGAAAAAAAAATTCTTAATCCCATACAAGTCAAAAAATTTTTAAACATAACATAGCCATGGGAAGACAAAACAATTGTTCAAAACTTTTTTATCTCATTTATAACTACAAACGCTACAAATGATTGTAGTAAAGTTTATTTGTTTGTAGTACCAATAATTACGCAGCTAACCTAATAAATGTTGTTCTAAGCCAGAAAAAAAAATAAAACTGCGTTAAAAATTTTGGAATACACTCAAAATTGTTTGTAGTTTATTGTAGCGACGAAAAAAATTCTTAATCCCATACAAGTCAAAAAATTTTTAAACATAACATAGCCATGGGAAGACAAAACAATTGTTCAAAACTTTTTTATCTCATTTATAACTACAAACGCTACAAATGATTGTAGTAAAGTTTATTTTTTGTAGTACCAATAATTACGCAGCTAACCTAATAAATGTTGTTCTAAGCCAGAAAAAAAAATAAAACTGCGTTAAAAATTTTGGAATACACTTAAAATTGTTTGTAGTTTATTGTAGCGACGAAAAAAATTCTTAATCCCATACAAGTCAAAAAATTTTTAAACATAACATAGCCATGGGAAGACAAAACAATTGTTCAAAACTTTTTTATCTCATTTATAACTACAAACGCTACAAATGATTGTAGTAAAGTTTATTTTTTGTAGTACCAATAATTACGCAGCTAACCTAATAAATGTTGTTCTAAGCCAGAAAAAAAAATAAAACTGCGTTAAAAATTTTGGAATACACTCAAAATTGTTTGTAGTTTATTGTAGCGACAGAAAAAAATTCTTAATCCCATACAAGTCAAAAAATTTTTAAACATAACATAGCCATGGGAAGACAAAACAATTGTTCAAAACTTTTTTATCTCATTTATAACTACAAACGCTACAAATGATTGTAGTAAAGTTTATTTGTTTGTAGTACCAATAATTACGCAGCTAACCTAATAAATGTTGTTCTAAGACAGAAAAAAAAATAAAACTGCGTTAAAAATTTTGGAATACACTCAAAATTGTTTGTAGTTTATTGTAGCGACGAAAAAAATTCTTAATCCCATACAAGTCAAAAAATTTTTATCCGTTACCTTGCCATGGGAAGACAAAACAATTGTTCAAAACTTTTTTATCTCATTTATAACTACAAACGCTACAAATGATTGTAGTAAAGTTTATTTTTTTGTAGTACCAATAATTACGCAGCTAACCTAATAAATGTTGTTCTAAGCCAGAAAAAAAAATAAAACTGCGTTAAAAATTTTGGAATACACTTAAAATTGTTTGTAGTTTATTGTAGCGACGAAAAAAAATTCTTAATCCCATACAAGTCAAAAATTTTTTAAACATAACATAGCCATGGGAAGACAAAACAATTGTTCAAAACTTTTTTATCTCATTTATAACTACAAACGCTACAAATGATTGTAGTAAAGTTTATTTGTTTGTAGTACCAATAATTACGCAGCTAACCTAATAAATGTTGTTCTAAGCCAGAAAAAAAAATAAAACTGCGTTAAAAACTTTTGTAATACACTCTAAATTGATAGTGTTACTTGTGCACTATTTTTTTCTATTATTTTTACATTTTTCAGTACAGTTCAGCTTGTTGACAACTTAGAAAACTACTTTTCTGCTATGATAATTTTTGGACTTCCTTCTAAAAATATTCTTTTCTAAAATTTTATCGAATAATTAATTTCTATTTATTTTTACATTATTAATAATTTTTGTACTAAATAATCCATGCAAGAAAAAATATATATTCATGTTTCAAATATGCGGCTCTTAATTTAATACAATAAGATAATAATGAATGGCTCTATTTAAGGATATTCATTCACACTGTGAAACATCAGTTATTGTTTTGGCGATTACTTTTTATTTTATGGTTTTTTGTTTGTAGCATAAAACGCGTATGAGGCGTATGTGATTTAAGCATCTCGTATTACTATTTGGTAATTTCATATAGCTTATTGGCAATAAAAATATTATCTGCAGTAAAAAGCTCATTCCTGTATTTGCTTTTCTCAAATTATAAATAAACGGTTAATATATTTTATTTGTTTACTTTTTACTTTTTACAATTCATTTATTTTTTTGTAGTACCAATAATTACGCAGCTAACCTAATAAATGTTGTTCTAAGCCAGAAAAAAAAATAAAACTGCGTTAAAAATTTTGGAATACACTTAAAATTGTTTGTAGTTTATTGTAGCGACGAAAAAAAAATTCTTAATCCCATACAAGTCAAAAATTTTTTAAACATAACATAGCCATGGGAAGACAAAACAATTGTTCAAAACTTTTTTATCTCATTTATAACTACAAACGCTACAAATGATTGTAGTAAAGTTTATTTTTTGTAGTACCAATAATTACGCAGCTAACCTAATAAATGTTGTTCTAAGCCAGAAAAAAAAATAAAACTGCGTTAAAAATTTTGGAATACACTCAAAATTGTTTGTAGTTTATTGTAGCGACGAAAAAAAATTCTTAATCCCATACAAGTCAAAAATTTTTATCCGTTACCTTGCCATGGGAAGACAAAACAATTGTTCAAAACTTTTTTTATCTCATTTATAACTACAAACGCTACAAATGATTGTAGTAAAGTTTATTTTTTTGTAGTACCAATAATTACGCAGCTAACCTAATAAATGTTGTTCTAAGCCAGAAAAAAAAATAAAACTGCGTTAAAAATTTTGAGAATACACTCAAAATTGTTTGTAGTTTATTGTAGCGACGAAAAAAAATTCTTAATCCCATACAAGTCAAAAAATTTTTAAACATAACATAGCCATGGGAAGACAAAACAATTGTTCAAAACTTTTTTATCTCATTTATAACTACAAACGCTACAAATGATTGTAGTAAAGTTTATTTTTTGTAGTACCAATAATTACGCAGCTAACCTAATAAATGTTGTTCTAAGCCAGAAAAAAAAATAAAACTGCGTTAAAAATTTAGGAATACACTCAAAATTGTTTGTAGTTTATTGTAGCGACAAAAAAAATTCCTAATCCCATACAAATCAAAAAATATTTAAACATAACATAGCCATGGAAAGACAAAACAATTGTTCAAAACTTTTTTATCTCATTTATAACTACAAACACTACTAATGATTGTAGTAAAGTTTATTTTTTGTAGTACCAATAATTACGCAGCTAACCTAATAAATGTTGTTCTAAGCCAGAAAAAAAAATAAAACTGCGTTAAAAATTTTGAAATACACTCAAAATTGTTTGTAGTTTATTGTAGCGACGGAAAAAAATTCTTAATCCCATACAAGTCAAAAAATATTTAAACATAACATAGCCATGGGAAGACAAAACAATTGTTCAAACACACACACACACACACACACACAAAATGAACTATACTACATTTAATGGAATAGTTTAGTTTTCGAGCAAGTTTTTTGACATCCCACAGCTATGGTATTTTTATTTATTTATTTATTATAATTTTTGACTAATTAAGGAATAAGATTTTTTTCGCAGTATTATTTAGTTTCTCTATAATTATAGATTAACGCTGAAAATACCGTTGCTTTTTTTGTAGTACATATCTCAGTTTATAATTGATCAGCATCATACTTAAACGAAATATATCTATTTGATAACAGGGCGGTTTTGTGTTATTAGGTTAGCTGCGTAATTATTGGTACTACAAAAAAATAAACTTTACTACAATCATTTGTAGCGTTTGTAGTTATAAATGAGATAAAAAAGTTTTGAACAATTGTTTTGTCTTCCCATGGCTATGTTATGTTAAAAAAATTTTTGACTTGTATGGGATTAAGAATTTTTTTTTCGTCGCTACAATAAACTACAAACAATTTTGAGTGTATTCCAAAATTTTTAACGCAGTTTTATTTTTTTTTCTGGCTTAGAACAACATTTATTAGGTTAGCTGCGTAATTATTGGTACTACAAAAAATAAACTTTACTACAATCATTTGTAGCGTTTGTAGTTATAAATGAGATAAAAAAGTTTTGAACAATTGTTTTGTCTTCCCATGGCTATGTTATGTTTAAAAATTTTTTGACTTGTATGGGATTAAGAATTTTTTTTCGTCGCTACAATAAACTACAAACAATTTTAAGTTTATTCCAAAATTTTTAACGCAGTTTTATTTTTTTTTCTGGCTTAGAACAACATTTATTAGGTTAGCTGCGTAATTCTTGGTACTACAAAATAAAACTTTACTACAATCATTTGTAGCGTTTGTAGTTATAAATGAGATAAAAAAGTTTTGAACAATTGTTTTGTCTTCCCATGGCAAGGTAACGGATAAAATTTTTTTGACTTGTATGGTATTAAGAATTTTTTTCGTCGCTACAAAAACTACAAACAATTTTGTGTGTATTCCAAAATTTTTAACGCAGTTTTATTTTTTTTTTCTGGCTTAGAACAGCATTTATTAGGTTAGCTGCGCAATTATTGGTACTACAAACAAATAAACTTTACTACAATCATTTGTAGCGTTTGTAGTTATAAATGAGATAAACAAAGTTTTTGAACAATTGTTTTGTCTTCCCATGGCTATGTTTTGTTTAAAAAATTTTTTACTTGTATGGGATTAAGGAATTTTTTTTTCTGTCGCTACAATAAACTACAAACAATTTTGAGTGTATTCCAAAATCTTTAACGCAGCTTTATTTTTTTTTCTGGCTTAGAACAACATTTATTAGGTTAGCTGCGTAATTATTGGTACTACAAAAAAATAAACTTTACTACAATCATTTGTAGCGTTTGTAGTTATAAATGAGATAAAAAAAGTTTTGAACAATTGTTTTGTCTTCCCATGGCTATGTTATGTTTAAAAATTTTTTGACTTGTATGGGATTAAGAATTTTTTTTTCGTCGCTACAATAAACTACAAACAATTTTGAGTGTATTCCAAAATTTTTAAAGTAGTTTTATTTTTTTCTGGCTTAGAACAACATTTATTAGGTTAGCTGCGTAATTATTGGTACTACAAAAAATAAACTTTACTACAATCATTTGTAGCGTTTGTAGTTATAAATGAGATAAAAAAGTTTTGAACAATTGTTTTGTCTTCCCATGGCTATGTTATGTTTAAAAAATTTTTGACTTGTATGGGATTAAGAATTTTTTTCGTCGCTACAATAAACTACAAACAATTTTAAGTGTATTCCAAAATTTTTAACGCAGTTTTATTTTTTTCTGGCTTAGAACAACATTTATTAGGTTAGCTGCGTAATTATTGGTACTACAAAAAATAAACTTTACTACAATCATTTGTAGCGTTTGTAGTTATAAATGAGATAAAAAAGTTTTGAACAATTGTTTTGTCTTCCCATGGCAAGGTAACGGATAAAAATTTTTTGACTTGTATGGGATTAAGAATTTTTTTTCGTCGCTACAATAAACTACAAACAATTTTGAGTGTATTCCAAAATTTTTAACGCAGTTTTATTTTTTTTCTGGCTTAGAACAACATTTATTAGGTTAGCTGCGTAATTATTGGTACTACAAAAAATAAACTTTACTACAATCATTTGTAGCGTTTGTAGTTATAAATGAGATAAAAAAGTTTTGAACAATTGTTTTGTCTTCCCATGGCAAGGTAACGGATAAAATTTTTTTGACTTGTATGGGATTAAGAATTTTTTTTCGTCGCTACAATAAACTACAAACAATTTTGAGTGTATTCCAAAATTTTTAACGCAGTTTTATTTTTTTCTGGCTTAGAACAACATTTATTAGGTTAGCTGCGTAATTATTGGTACTACAAAAAAATAAACTTTACTACAATCATTTGTAGCGTTTGTAGTTATAAATGAGATAAAAAAGTTTTGAACAATTGTTTTGTCTTCCCATGGCAAGGTAACGGATAAAAATTTTTTGACTTGTATGGGATTAAGAATTTTTTTCGTCGCTACAATAAACTACAAACAATTTTGAGTGTATTCCAAAATTTTTAACGCAGTTTTATTTTTTTTCTGTCTTAGAACAACATTTATTAGGTTAGCTGCGTAATTATTGGTACTACAAACAAATAAACTTTACTACAATCATTTGTAGCGTTTGTAGTTATAAATGAGCTAAAAAATTAGGTTTTTTTCTAAAGCGGGTTCCAGCGTGATGGAGCTCAGAGACGGTTGCTGGAATTAGGCAATGTAGAGCGTTGCCATAACATGGATGGGTTACCGCCGACCAGACATCTTATAAAATTTATCCATAATTGTTTTATAGAAAACCTATACATTTTATTTATGATGGGTTTTACGTTTTGATCTTTTGCCTATTAAAAAGAATCTGAATGTTTATGACTTAAAATAAATATTAGATACAAGATTTATTTGAAAATATTTTATTTATTGGTAAAAAATATTTTATAAGACCTTGTGCATCCTAGGTGGCCGGCGTTATTAAATCCATCGGACATTTCCGCCCATTGGTGGAGTGTTAAAAATGCTTACTTATCTAAAAAAATTTAACAAATGTTATTTTTATTTAAGACCTATACTGCCGTCTTAAGCCAAGAACAAGCATCTCAATATATTTTCGATTTATATGTTATGGCTCTTAAACTTATTCCCATAGCAAAAAGACGCATTTTAACTCCATACTGCCTAAAAATTGATAACAAAATTAGACGCATCTTAAAAAAACAGGAGAATCCTAATCGGATTCAACGCATCTCAATTTCCTACGGAAAGTTAAAATATTGAGATGCGTTTTTTTGGCTTAGGACGGCAGTATATGTTACTGATACTTTACAATATTTAAATTTGCATATTATATGGGTGAGGCTTTTGGACCTTCCTAATATTGTAAAAAAATATATAATTTTTCTAAAGTAATGTAAAATATTTTTATAACCTCATTAGAAAACTAACTGTATTGAAATTAACATAAATAAATTATTACATACGTTATATAAGTATATACTTACTTTTAGTTTTTTTAAGGATAAATTACATAATTTTTAAACATATTTTTCTCTTCAATTAAAAAATTCAAAATATTAATACCACATTATCATTTTTGCCAAAGGTAAATTTTAAATAAACTTCTCTTTTCTCTCCTTTAAGATTCTTATTAAATGTTTAGTTAGGTCGCTTTTGAAACAAAAGCAAAACTAAATTTTAAACCCTTTTGTAGAATAAATCGGAAGGTAAGGCAAAGAGTAATTAACAGAAATAGGCGTACCTAAAATCACATTTTATAATTTAGAAAACTTAGTGTTTGTTCACTACTGCAAAGATTTGCTTTACAAATTTATTTTTCATTTTTATACTTTATTTACTTATGTACTTTACTTTATTATGTACCTTTCTTAATAAACTTTTAAAAAATTAGGATTATCCTTTAGCGCGTACCATGCTGCCCTCCAACGGAAAAACACCGTATGTATATATTATAAGCCTATTTACTTTCAGTGTTTTTTCGTTGGACGGTAGCAAATACAGAGTGTCTTCTGAAGTTCTTGCCAAATTGGAAACATTTTAATTATTAAGTTTACAAAAAAGTGTCCCTTCATAAAAGTTCTGCTTGATGGGAAAATACATTTCCATAAAAACATTTGTAAGTTAGATGTACAGGATGGCCTAAAAAACTTGTTTTCAAATTAAAATACAGTTTTTTTTTCCAACTACGGTACGAAGATTTAAAGAATGATATCTTATGTCATTTTATGAAGAAAAGTTTATTTATATTAATAATTAATAGTTTAAAAAAACTAAAAACACGCTTTTATATGCAACCGAACTAAAAATTAGAAAATAATTTTTCATTAAAAAAATATTGTCATTTCATAGTAAAAAGCGTGGGGTGCATTTTACTATTTTTTCATAACTTTTCCATCATAGATATTTGCAAATATAATAATGATAACATTTAATATATTTATCACCCCACGCTTTTTACTATGAAATGACAATATTTTTTTTAATGAAAAATTATTTTCTAATTTTTAGTTCGGTTGCATATAAAAGCGTGTTTTTTAGTTTTTAAACTATTAATTATTTTTCATTTTTTAGTTTCTGCTACTCTTGACAAAATGGCGAAAAAATTTTTAATGAACAAGAGCAAATTTTAAAATTTTTCCAACAGATTGCAACTCACTAAAAATTTCTTCTTCATTAAGTATCAAAGTTTGAAATTTTGCCAACAGATGGCAATCCAGGCAATGTTTGGACCGTTGCCAATATATTGCAACCCACTAAAAAATTTCTTCTTCATTTAATAGCAAAGTTTGAAATGTTGCCAACAGATGGCAACCTAGGTGTTGTTTTTATATTTTTATAATATAATGGAATTTTTTTCCTGGCGATCCAAAAAAGAATGTTAATTTTTATTAATTGCACATTATGTATTATGTATACATTACACATAATGTAATTTTTATTATGGAATCCTTGAACTAATGGTGCAACTAACCCTATATTTTTATTGTTCATAAAAATTGAACACCAATGGTGCAACTAACCAAATTGTGTAAAAACTAAAAAATTTCTTCTTCATTTAATAGCAAAGTTTGAAATGTTGCCAACAGATGGCATCCTACGTGTTGTTTTTATAATATAATGGAATTTTTTTCCTGGCGATTCAAAAAAGATAACGGGATACTGTTTGCAGATTATTGCATTGTCATGTTTCCTTAATACGTGTGCAAAGTTTCAAAGAAATCGAATAGCTGGAAGTTGGTTAAAATTAGGCTCAAAGATTCCGTTACATAGCCAGATTGATAGTTACAACCCAAGTTAATAAAAGCGTGTTAAAAAAATTGTATCTTATAAATATTCGTAATACGAAGCCGGATACAAAAAACGTATGACACTACAAAGTTGTAATTTTGGTTGTTTTATAGAAAATATATATATAAACCACATAGAAAGCCAGTGGCGTAAATTTTTCTCTGAATAATGTTGGCTGTTGTGCCCACAGAGACGCTACTGGACACAGTACCCACATAGCAAAATATTATGCTAAGTATGTGCTAAGCATCTTCTTATATATACGATAAATCAGATAGTATAACCTAAGCATGTACTCAACATAGGTTGTATATATGCTGGGAATATGCTATGTATATTTTTTGGCCACAAATAGAAGGTGCTTTGTATATGCTTAAAGTATATACTGAGAATATGTGAGAATATACTTAGAATTCTTGACAATATTCTAAAGTATATACTGAGAATATACTTGGAATATAATAAATATATTTTAATTTGTTATACTATTGGTAATTTTCTAGAAACCTGCGGCAACTCCGATTTTAACGAAAATTGATATACGGGGTTTTATGGGGCGCTGATTACGAATCTGAAAGATTTTTTAACGGAAACGTTTCGTTTTCGAGATATTCATCATCAAAGTTCAAATTTGAACTAAGCTTATTTTCACTATATTCTCCCTTCTTTTGCACATAATTCTTGATTTAAAGCTAAAGTGTCACGCAATATTTGATTTTTACCTTTTAAAATTCCGTTATTCTACGTTTTTATGGCATGCAAAAATAATGTTAAATACGTAAAAAAACGGGGTTTTAAAAGGTGAAAATTAAATATTATGTGCCACTTTAGGTTTAAATCATGAATTGTGTGCAAAAGAAGGGGGAATATTGTAAAAATAGGATTAGATTAAATTTCAAGTCTGATGATGGATATCTGAAGAACGAAACGTTTTCGCCAAGAAAATTCTTTCAGATTCGTGATCAGCGCCCCAAAAACCCCGTATACCAAATTACGTCAAAATCGGAGTTGCCGCAGGTTTCTAGAAAATTACCATACTTTTATTGTTGTACTTTACAGTTATTTTCCATTTTGTGCACTAAAAAACATCAGACGTGTATGAAACATAATTATTGTATTATATACATAATACATAAGAATAATATAGTACCCACATTAAAAAAAAAAAAAAAAAATCGTCATCAGTGGTGGGCCCCTTCAGGGATTCTCTATCATTTTGAGAAAACCTAAAAAACAACTAGATTTCAACCACATTAATCTAAATGAATTATATGATCCACTACCTACAATAATAAAACTTAATATGGTAATTTTCTAGAAACCTGCGGCCACTCCGATTTTAACGAAATTTGGGATAGGGGGTTTTTGGGGTGCTGATCACGAATCTGAAATATTTTTTGGCGGAAACGTTTTGTTCTCGAGATATTCATTATTAAAGTTCAAATTTAAACTAAGCTTATTTTCACTATATTACCCCTTCTTTTTGCACACAATTCTTGATTTAAAGCTGTCACACAATATTTGATTTTCACCTTTTAAACCCCCCGTTTTTCTACGTTTTTTACATTATTTTTGAATTAAATTGCGTGGCTGTTCTTTGATAATGCGGCAACCATACATACACAGAGGGCTTCATGGCACACTGGGATTGAAATGATTCAAAATAATTATGCAATTTAATGCAAAAATAATGTAAAATACGTCAAAAATGGGGTTTTAAACGGTAAAAATCAAATATTGTGTGCCACTTTAGCTTTAAATCAAGAATTGTGTGCGAAAAGAAGGAATATTGTAAAAATAGGATTAGTTTAAAATTCAAGTCTGATGATGAATATCTTAAGAACAAAACGTTTCCGCCAAAAAGTTCTTTTAGATTCGTGATCAGCGCTTCAAAAACCCCCTTATACCAAATTTCGTCAAATCGGAAATTATCCTTAATATTCCCAGCAAACACTATTTGCCGGCAATGTACATTTTTCATATTGGCATTGATGGTAAAGCATTGGCAATTGGTGGAAATATTATGCCAACATCTTATACGCATTAAAAAGTCAACCCTAAATAAACACTTAATTGCCAATAAATTTTACATGCAGGCGAATTGCCGGCAAGCATACAAAAATGGCGGCATACCAATCCTGATTAAATAAAGCACGCGTTTTTGTTGCAGGCAAATAAATATTGGATTTTTGAAGGCAAACCTTCAACACATATTCATACTTTTTAAACCATATTATTAACATTGGTATTTAACTAACATTAAAGCAATTTTTTGATCTGTTTTATTTATAATGGCAGCTAAACAACATTATTTTATGTTTTTTACATAATTTAAAGGAAATAGCCTTGTCATAACATTTTATTGTTAAAAATCATGCAAATAAAAATTAGGTCAAACAAAATGTTTATTATGTATTTTGGAGCGAATAAAAATAAAATGATGGTAAAATTAGCTACGTTAATTTCGACCGAAGGTGACCGCTTTGTGCATTTGTTTTCTACGTGGTTTTCTAGCTTTTTAGTTTCTTTTTAAAGAAAAGAGTTTTTAATAGACATAATTAAATGTATTCATTACCTAATAAGTGTGTGTTGTGTGATTAATTGGTGATGGCTAGTCGAGAAGGCAAGATATTCAAGTAGACTGTTAGGAGCTGTAAACATTTTGTTTAAAACTTTATTAAAAGTTTTAAAGACGTGTTAATAAAAAATATTATATATATTTAATAGTTTTTTGACATACCGATAGATGGCGTAATGGACAATAAACTACTACGTTTCTGCAATATCTTCGCCTTTTATCGTCTAAACCGTACCCATTAGACAAAAATAATACGAGAGCGGTCTGCGGTAGGTGATCTCACTTAGCTTTGAAAGAAATACCTTCGGCTAGTGTAAAAATCGGCATCTCCAAGTTGGACAGTGTTCCGAGAGATGGTACTTTGCATTGCAAGGAAATTGCATGCAGTAAGGAGTTTCTTCCTATTTTAATTTTCAAATAAAATATCGCATCATTTTAGCTTTTAAAAAAATATATGCGACAATTTTCGTCAATAAGACGTCAGCTTGCTGCTTGGGAGTATCTGCATTTGCCCACTTTCGTGTCTTTTTTGTTATCTTTTAATGATGGATGCGATCATCTTAAACGCATTTTTGCCAATACCTTATTATTGACGGATGCCATCACTTTATCTGCAACACGTGGCCTAATAACGGCCAATTGCCCACTTTCGCGTCTTTTTGATACCTTTTTGCCAATGCCTTGCCATTAAAGAGTGTTGGCAATGCCAGTAAATTAAATGTACAACGCCGGCAAAAAATGTTATATGGGTTATTACTATATAAAAAGCTTTGCAATTGACAAAGCAGTTTTTTTTAACTTTTAGTGCTAGTGGTTTTTATTTAATGACATAGTTAAAGGCAACAACAGTTTAGAAAAAAATAGCTTACTGTTTTTTTCTTTTAGTTCCATTATTCATTTTTTCTTTTGCTTTAGCAAGCCATCTTTTAATTTTTTGTACGATCTCGTCCTTACAAGAATTTTCTGTTCTCTTGTTATATTAATTTAGCATTTAGCCACAATAATGTTCAAATTTGTTAGAACTTGATGCTTAAATTCTAAAAAACATAAAAATCCAGATAAGTTTTACATTTTATTTTATAATACTTATAATTACCTTATGTCTTATATAGTTGGTTAATTGTCTTTTGCTTCATGTATAACTATACTCTGGAAATCTAGTAAAACAACGGAAATCACACTTTCAGCTTCCACAAGAATGCTATTGCACAGCACCGCAATAATAAAAACCAACAAACAAATGCACAAAAACACACAAAAACCAAAACTGAGGTTAAGTTCTCTTCAAGTTCAATACTAAGTTTCAATATTACATCTTATAGCTCAAAATATTGACAGATCACATGACCCCTTTATAGATATTTTAATTTAAGGGCATGTGATCGGTTAATACTTATAGCTAAAAGATTAAAAAGATGTATATTGTATATTGGAACTTACCTATGTGACGATGTGAATATTCTTTAGTTGCTATGTGGGTAAAGTTATTCTATTTAGAGCTTCACAAACGCTTTATAACATCAAATAGACTTACCAGATTTTAACCATATCGATTTAAGGGTATTTAAAATATTTATAAAATATCAATTTTTGTAAAACTTTTATTGCCCTGTATCTCAGAAACGAAGCAACTTCGGACATATGTTAATAGGTACTTTTCTTTATAAAATTACATAAGAAATTACTCTTTAAAATTTTGTTTGTTAGTTAGGAAATAACCTGCATAATAATTTGAAAATAGGTATTTTTAAAGCCACCCTGTACATCTAACATACAATAGTATTTTTGTGGAGACGTTTTTTTTTATCAAGCAGGACTTTTTATGAAGAGGCACTCTTTTTCGTATAGTGAGTAAAAAAAAGTTTCCCATTTGGTAAGAACTTCCGAAGACACGCTGTAGGTAAAAAAAATAATTTAACAAGAACTTATTGTTTGTTCAAATATATAATTTGGATCTAGAAAATTTGCTTTAAATAATTATTTATCATCTTTCAGCGTTTATTTAGAAGACCTATTTTTTAAACCCTGCAACAAAAATTTAAAATTTTGCAAAATAGCACTTACATATCGCTTATCGGGAAGAAAAGTGTTATAACTTAAAACATCATTTTTTTCAGGTAGAACAAAAAATTATTTTTTAGATCATAATAATTTAGCTGTAACTTTTAGACGGTAAATTTAAACATTTTTAAATTCTATTTAGACTAAGTAAAAAAACTACTATGTTTCTTTCCTCAATATATCAAAATATTTTTGAAAATTATAAATAATATAGTCTACCGCCGGAACAAAAACACCATCACGTATTCAGCAATGTTATATATTTGCTTGTAAAGACTTGTTTTCCCCTAGCTACTAGCAGGTAGACATTATACAGGGAACGCAAAAATAAATCTTTTTATCCTTAAAGTATTTTTAAACTGTTACTACGTATACCAAAAATAATTAAAATTATTCATAACGAAAAGAAAATGATCATTATTTTATTTAATATCTTCCTTTGCTTAGCCGTATAAACGAAGACATTTAACATTAAATGTGTTTGTTGTTGGTTTAAATCTTTTTATTTTATCGTTTAAAATCATGAACTTTAAAACTTGTTCTTTTTCTGGATGTCGGAAAACAGAGAACAGTGAATGAATGATTAGAATCAAACTTTAAAGAATTATTTAGGTACTTATTTAGCTTTAGGACCAGGGCCGGCCCGAGAAAAAGTGCCGCCTGAGGCAGCTGCAATTTTGCCGCCCCCAAGGAAATGAAATTTAAGGTTCTAATTTTTTTTTTAAAAAAAGGTCCTTTCCCTTATTTATTAATATAAAAAAAGGTACCCATCTTCCCGCCTCTGCTTATTCCACTATATTTTGAATATAAAAACTTACTTTCCTTTCAAATATTACAGCGGGTCATTTTGCCGCTTCTGTACGAACATTTTGCCGCCACTCTAAACATCCGCCTGAGGCCGTCACCTCACCGACTCACCCCTTAGGCCTGTTTAGGACGAAGAGCTATGGGTGTTACATTTTAAAAACTCTTGAATAGGTATTTATATACACATCACGACTTTTGCTTTACGATTTAAAGTCTTCTCTTATTTGATAAAACTTTCTGTAGTGTCGCGACGCGCCAGCATTAAAGTTTGCAGACTTCCCTTTAAAAGGGGCTTTATAGAATTTACAGCTTTATGCAAGGCCCAAGTATAAAGTTCGTAATAATTGAGTGCAGATTTTAAATATTTTAACAAGTATTAGAATATTGCGCCTCGTGAATTTTTTCTCAGATGGGGCAAATTCTGTGAGCAACTAATAATGCCTCGCTATACAACGTATTTAATTTTCTATACAATAAACATTTAATAATTTTATGGACAGGTTCTAACCATGATATATTTCTACTTTTGCCGAAAAATAGTATCTTACAAGTGTGGAAACTGACTAATTTCACACAAATAGGAATACGGTTGCACGAGGCGTCAGCCGAGTGCGACAAACCCACGAATGTTAAAAGTTATTTTCACTAGGGGTGTGCGAATATCTTTTTAATCGAATCGAATATAAATATTCGATTTGAAATTTGAATCGAATAATTCGAGTCCCCGAATTAAACAATTTTATTATTTTTTCATGAAGGAAAATAAAATTATCACCAGATTCAGGATCATATTTATTATTTCTGAACTAAAATTTGTAGTAAATTTTACAATAATTGTTTTATTTATGTAAATAAATTTTATGGTTTAAATAAAATGTATATTATTTGTCAAATTTATATTTATATATTAAACATAACAAATCCTTTATTCAATATCCTAGAAAATTCGCGATTATTCGTAATAATTAAAAGAAAAGCGAATTATTCTGGAACTTCCAAATAATTCGAATTTACGAATTATTCGAGTTTAATATATAAAACCCAATAACACCCCAACATACCATACCCTAACATATTTTGGGCCAGTTTCAGACAAAATAGCATACATCTTAACAAGAAATAATAATATGAAAATAGCTTTTAGGCCATCCCAAAAGTTTCTCAGTTGTTTTTTAATGCGAAAGAAAAACACTACCATTAAATAAATCTAAAGTTCAAAGTTTAAATTTTGAAGAATGCAATAGTTTATATTTGGGGCAAGCAGAAAGAAATTTTAATATTAGGTTTAACACAAATCCTCATATGTGTTAAATAAAAAAAAATTAAACTTTGCCAACCACTTTATAACATCTGGTCATTCATTCCCAAATATTAATAATCTTAAAATTTTATATACCGAACCGAGGAGCCAAAAGCTTAATATCATAGAGTTAATTGAAACTAATAAAACCAACAAAAACCCCTTAATAAATTTACTGAATGACCAGACCGACCTGAAAAACATCACGTTATTTAAAGTTTTTAAAAAATTAAGGATAGGCACTATTATTAAAAATGTGTTAACCATTTTGTAAGTGTATATATTCAGTTTAAAAATGTAGGTAAACTTCAAAACTGCAGTCACAATGTTTATAAATACAGTGATAGAAAACATAGTAATTTGTCCTATTTTAATTTTTAATATTCAAATAGTCTTTTATATTTTAATATTACCAACTTTTAAATTTCTTCTCTCTGTGTACCAATAATAGATAGATAGTAGTGTCCTGACTAAAATAAAAAAATGGGATTTGCTTTCAATTAATGACTTACTTTACTTCTTTACATACACTCATCCTCTACTTATGAGCGGCCAAGTTTTACAGAGCAAAGACACCTTTAATCTTGTAAGAGTCACATTTGAAAGAAACCTTAACTGGCATAAACACATTGTATCTATAGCCACGGCAGCTTCAAAAAGCTTGGATTTCTCTTTTGAGCCAAAACGTATTTTTCCCCTTCTAATTTATACACTTTATACATATGTGTCCCAAATCCGACCTCCCTTGGAATATTGTTCTCATATCTGGGGCATGGCGTCCCCCACAACCCTAAGCATTCTTGATTCTATTCAAAGAAGAGCTATTCGTCTCATTAATGATCCTTCACTTACAGAAAGGCTTCCCTCTCTTGCACATCGTCAGGCTGTGGGGGATTTATCGCTTTTTATAGGTACTTCCATGGCTTCTGCTCTGAAGAATTGTCCAGTATAGTTCCTCCACTTACGGTTCCCAACAGAGAAACTAGTGGTTCCGCGCGTATGCATCCCTATACGGTCCAACTGGACAGGCCCCGAACTTCCCACTTTGTTCATTCTTTTATCCCTAGAGTTTCTAAGTTGTGGAACCTGCTGCCCGCGGAGGTCTTTCCTTCCCCCAAATCTTCAAGTATTTAAGTCCCGTGTCAACAAACTCCCTCTTACCTCGCTTAAGACACCCACGGTACGTTAGTATTTAGGCTTTAAGCCTTCGTGGTTTGTCCAAAGATAAAAAAAAATATATACAGGATGTCCAGTAAGCGAATTTATAAAACCTATACCATTTCAGTCAGGACGGTGACTGAACTCAAGTAGTCTTTGTTTAAAAAAAAAAGTTACAAAGTCTACCCTATTTCGGTTCACAAATGGATCATATTAGTATAACATTTGCGCTACGCGCCTCAGGATATAAAAGTGCTCGGTAAACAATAGCTCACCTCTTACCCTAGGTACATAATATACTAGTAATTTGGAAATATGCATGCAAATGATTTAAAAATATCTATACTGGCATAAAAATTATTATTATAAAAAAACAATAATACCTTTTTAAATTAAACATTTTAAAATTAATTTAATAAAAAAACACCCAATAGTTCAAACACTAAGACGTTTAGGACATACAATGTTTATAGTAATGTGAAACTTTTTTCTTATTTTGTATTGTAGAATCATCCCTTAAAGTCTGTCGGTAGAGTTACTGGCTACCCTATATAAAATAATGTATATATATATATATATATATATATATATATATATATATATATATATATATATATATATATATATATATATATATATATATATATATATATATACATTTAAATAACGTAACAGTGCATTAAAATATTCATCTTTGTGCAACACTTTTTTAAAATAATAAGGTGTTGGGATTTTTTTTTTTAATACTACTAATATATTCAACTTAATTAACCTATTCCTAATATAATTACTTAAAGTAACTAAAATTATTTATTAGTTAAAATTGTATTTTGCTAGATTTTTAAAATTTAAAGGTGTTTTTATAATTTTTTACAGTATACCAGTATCTATACTATTTTTCCTAGAACGCATGGGTGTGCTTAAACGTAAAGTTACTTTCCTAAAACACTATATTTAAATGACCTAAATAGTGTAGATATTTGTTTATAAAATTACCCTACATTTAACTTCAAACACACATCACACCAATATTGTCAACTTTTAAACCTAAATGGGGTAGACTTTTTTTTACAAACAAAGACTACTTTATTTTAGTCCTAAGTGAACTGGTATAGGTTTCGTAAATTTGCGTCCAGTAACTCAGCCGACAAACTAAAAGGGACGATTTCTAAACGTCTTAATTTTTGAACTACGAGATGTTACAATTTTTATTTATTATAGCTTTTATATTACTTAAAATATAAAAAAAAATTAAAGACGTATTTTATGCATCAGAAAACATTTTTTGACATTCCAGAAAAATTACCAGTGTCGTCCAGGAGGGGTTAAAGGTAAATATTTTTAATAAAAAAATTTTACGCCACTGCACTTTTCTAAAATAAAAATATTTTTTGAATCCCCGTTTAGATTAGTTTAGAGAAAATTAATCTCTTGGCTTTTTTCGTTTGATAATAATAAATATCAAAGGGTATTTTTACTCTAGAATTTGATATTAGCAAGAGAAAATAAAAAATGTTTTGTATTTTTTTTTTATAGAAAAACCGATCATCAAACGAAAAAAGTCAGAAAATTAAATTTGTTCCAAACTAAACGCAAATTCAAAAAAATATGTTTATTTAAGAAAAATGTAGTGGCGTACCATTTTTCCTTAAAAATGTTTACTTTTTACCCCTGTAAAACTGGATGGCACTGGTAAAAAAATACATTTTTCTCTTTTATGTCAAAAAATATCTATGCAGAGGAAACGTCTTTATATTTAAAAAAAAATATTTTATTGGTATAAAAGTTATGATAAAAAGTTAATAATTTTTAAAAAATTCTACACGCCGTAATTTAAAGACTAAGACATTGTTCATATAAAGTTTTTTCTTATTTTTCATTGTATAATCACCCCTTAAAGTATGTCAATGAAGTTACTAGACATCCTGTTTATAATTTTCAATAATAATTAATAATTCGAACTATTCAAAATAAATTACTCTATAACAATAAAATAGTCATGCATCAAGAAATATTTATTTAATTTTCGGTAAAAAGTAACCAGTTCGGGCCTGGTCCCCGAGATAGAGCTGTTTCTATACAGACAACAGACAATAGACAATTATTACAACTAACAACGAATGGATTAAGTTTGTATGTTTTGCTTTCTTGATTTTTGGCCCCATAGCTAGACGATGAGCCAGCTCTCCTCGTTCCGGTCTTATGTCTTAAGCCAAGTTTAAGCAAAGGAACTGGCTACAGCGCCGCGTGTAATATTACACGAACCACTTGGTGCCACTTTTGGCTCCTCCATAACTCAAAACACCACAACTTAAAGCCCAAATTTCGTGAAGCTTGCTCAAACGGTTATAAAAATATGAAGGTCCAAAAGTCGTCAATTATTTACTTATTGACCGACTTACTGACTAACTGACATATAGATCAAAAATCCTAACCCACTGCCAGGTGACCTAGAAAGATGAAATTTTAGTCATTTCATAAAGGTATTTAACTTATTTAAGTATTTTTTAAATTCTGATAAAAACTGGCCAAGTCAATTTTAACCCACTTTAAGATCCGATACATATTTTGATTTTGTACTAAACTTGACACTCATTTAAATCTCCATTCTTTTTGCGGCGAAGCCACAGCCAAGCATAATTTCAGTATTGAACTTAGCTAACGTTTTTCACATGTAGGTATGTTTTTGTTGGTATATTGTTACTCTTTGTTAGGGCAGGTATTTGGATTTCATATTTTTAACCTTTAGAAATAACAGTAAGCATTGCCCAACGAATCAAACGCTACAATTAAAAACCTTTTCTTTTTTATGGCCATCCCCCGTGACTCCACTATTTTTTCACGATTTTGTTTCTACGCTCACACACTATTACCAAGCTAAATTCAAAATTTTATCTTTCTATGTTATCTGGAAGTGGGTCAGGTTTTTAATCTATATTTCACTCAGTCAGTCAGTGGAAAATTAACTACTTTTGGACCTTTATATCTTTATAGGCGTTTTCTAGTTTTTTTTTTTATAAATATAAATAAACACACATCTCATGTGTTTACGTTAAATGGGTTTTCAGTTATGAAAGGTGGCACCAAGTGGTTCGTGTAATATTACACACAGCGCTGTAGCCTGTTCCATTGCTTGAACTTGGCTTGACACGCTGCCGATTGTCTAGATTTTTAAGCCTTGTTTTCAGAACTATGTTACGATGTCGCCAGCGACAATGAGGGGACCAATGGGAGCTAAGAATTTTTTGACAGACTGACAGACTACATTGTCGTCAGCCTTTCGATTTGAATTTTTTAGACGTGTCGTCAGCGACAAATATGGTGTTGCAGCGACACGGTTCTTGTCACAGCGACACGATCCTTGTCTCAGCGACAGAGCATAATTATGTTGTTCCCCTACAACGACTCGGCGGAGGGGATAATGCACTTGTTATACCTAAATAGTTTTATGGATGAACTAACAAAAGTATAAAATAGAAAAGTATATCAAATTAATTAATTCAATTTACTAAAACCTTAGCAGCCCCTATGATCTCTGACCCGAGTAGGAAAAGCCTGGTAAGCTCTAAATCCTTTTCACTGCTTTCACTGGGCAAGAGTTTTCTTACAGTCTATTAGGTCAGAATTAAGCCATATTATGAATACTGATTTATCCTGCAAGGGTTTAAACTAATACTTTCCCTTTACGAATAATAGGTCTGGCAGCACGAGACATCGGGCGATTGTGTCAATCTCATGAGTAATAAAAAGGAACTTTGCATACTATATTTTTTCTACGAGCGTAGACTTTACTTAATAATTAATTAAAATTTTTATTGCATTTATCCACAAATTAAGAAATTTTAAATCAGGCGACATATGAACTAAAACTACTCATTCTTTACCTATGAGCGGCCAAGTTTTGCAGAGCAAGGACACCTTCAATCTTGTGGGCGTCACCTTTAAAAATACCGTTAACCGGCATAGACACGTTTTATCTATAGCGACGGCAGCTTCAAAATAGCTGGAATTTCCTTTGAGCCAAAAAGTATTTTTTCTCGTCCAATGTAGACACTTTGAATGTTTCCCAAATCCAACTTTCCTTGGAATATTGTTCTCATATCGCATTCTGGGTCCCCCAAGCATTCCTAATTTTATTCAAAGAAGAGCTGTTCGCCTCATTATTGATCCTTTACTTCCCTCTCTTGCCCATAGTCGGGCTGTGGGAGATTTACACTGATCTCGATCAATAGCCAATGGTTGTTACCTGCACGAAACAATAGTTACAATTCATGGACGAAAAAATGAGTTTGTGCGCAAGCAAATCGAAGGTGAACGCGCCTGGCACCAAACGAAGTATCGGGCAGAATCATGTAAATTTATCGCCGCTTTTCTGTTTGAAAGACCCTGAGTCAGTAAAGTATTTAAATAAATTTTAAAACAGGGTTTGCAAAAACTTCATGAAACTGATATTGGAGTTGAGATGAATTATCTTATATTTCTATTATAAAATTACCTAAAAAACTATTACAATTTGCTTTTTAAACACGTGCTTTCTTTCAATTTCTACACAACACAATTTTTTAGCTATAAATGAATGTGATTAAAGCGTTTTCGCCAAATTATGGAGTTAAATAAAATTTTGTATTATTGTTTTTATTGATTACAAACATTACTTACTCTAAATAAATTTTCCCAATGACATTTTGCCTAAAAATGAAAAATAAAGGTAGTTTTCTCTTGGATAAAAATAATGTTTTTTTAAGTTTGTGACAAAATCAACATTTTTTTTGTGAATCCTATTTTTTTACCTATTTATAAAGAGGGACTTGAAATTGAATGAAATTTTTGATTCATTTGTCCTCCTGGTAACCCCATCTGTGGACAGTTTGTAGATAGCATGGTCACACTTTAAATATTCTAATACGGTCAAGCCAAAAAGCATGTTATTTAGACGGAAAAACTTAAAGAACCATGGACAACCTTTTAAAATTTTAATTTAACTTTTAAGTAAGGCATTTTTTGGGCATCATTTGAAATATTTTTGAATAAGAGCAAAAGCAATATTACCTTTTTCTTTGGCACACCCCAATGTTTACGCTGTTCCTTTTGTCAAAATATTAGATTAAAAGAAAGGTTTTATAGTATTTTTATATTTTACATAAGTGCATTATTTTAGAGCAGTTATATATTACCATACGTTATTTTGTAAAATAAATAAAAGTCATTTATATTACGTTGGTTTTTTGATTTTTTGTCAAGTGGAAACATTGAAAATCTAGTGCTGCCAACATAAATAAGAACCAAATAGCGGCCAGCAGGCGGGAGTAATTTCTTTTTGATATATTTATAGGTCCATTTGATTTTAGTGTGTTGCTGTAATTATTGCATCGCCAACAATTTTGCGGAACTGAAAAATTAAACAAAAAATATGAGGGTTATTTAAAAAAATATATATATATTTCTATATTGAAAATCCTAAACCGAAAAAGTTATTATTATCCTATATTATCTTACACAAAAAAAGTGTACAATAGTTAGAACTTTTAATTTCTTTTTAATGAATTAAGTAAGACATGAGACTTACACGAAATTAGTTTGGGTTACATCTCTCTGTTTTTAGTTAAAATAATTTAAAAGTTATTTCTACGCCCATAGATTTTTATCTTTTAAAAAAGAAATAAACATAGCAAAACATTTATTTATGTTTATAATTATCTAAAGTAAATTATTACAGGGTAATTAAAGATATTAGAGAATTATTGCAAGCTCGGAAATTATTAATACCGGCCCTATTTAAATAGTGCTTGTACCCATAATTTAGAGTTATTGCAAATCATGTTGACAGTACTATTAACCTAAAAAAAAGGGGAACATTTTAATAGATTTTCTTTATTGTTTTGTGTTGTTGGGTTTTGTTTAACACAATACCAGAAACAAAATTGAAAAAGTAAGGTTTTAAGTATTTTTACTTTTAAAAACTTTTTGATTTTGTGGACGGCAACCGTTCGGTTAGACGAACAGTTCCGAAGTTAAAATAAGACCAAAATAAGGCACGACCTAAAACCGACATAAATAAAGCCAGACACTATTCTTATTAAGGGAGTCCTTATACTACCATGCATCTGCGCAAGCTCAGATGTCAAAATAAGGCCGGTATTATTAGTGCCTGGCCTTATTTCACTGTGCAATAATTCTCTATTGACTACATTAAAAACATTTTCGCACTACAGACAGGGACGAAAGTGATTAATTAAGTACCTTGTTCTAGGAACTTAAGTGTCACTTTAATCCCTAAGGGACCTAAATAATAAATGGCCTAAAAGATGCCTTTGCAACGAAATACGCACACTTTTCAAATATAGTCCAAATTGTATACTATCAGACATTATGTTGACATTTTTTATTTGATAGAGTGCCATAGTCTTAATTTTGTCCTGTTTTTTTTTTTTTTTTTTTTTAAATATACAAGTGCAAGAGATGACGTATAAACCTCTACACTAGAATGTTTTTTATATTCGACGAATTGTATTCCTCCCTTTGGTTAAAGTTACACTTTTGTTTCTTGAGGGGCATAGCCAGGATTTAGTTTAGGGGGAAACAGCAAAAAAAACTAATAATGTACCGGATGTTTCTCAAAGGTGGTTTTAAGATACAAAAATAAAATTTGGTATGTCGATTTTTCGCACCAGTGTGCATTAGTCGATCTATCCACTTGTTTTTTATTACTTCCAATTTAATCGGAAATAACTTCTTTTTTATTTTAAATGGCACGACCGATATATTTTATCTTTCGATAATTGTATATGACATTCTTAATACAATAACACCTTACATGTTATATTTAAATAATTCTGCTTTTAATAATATATTTTTTTTACTTTTAGTGCGCCATGATTTAGCTTAAACAATTAATTTTAGTTTAAGTAGCCATGAAAAAATGCAATGGTTATTTTTTTGTACCTAACGATTTCTCTAGGTGGGTTAAAAAATTGCCAAATCCTATTTAGGCCCATAACTTTTTTTTAATGAAACTAAGGTAGCATATTCTGAAAAGCATTTTATTTTAAACAATTTTAGTACCACAGAAGCGGTTTTTCAGGAAAGGTTTTTTTTGAGCATTTATTAATAGTAATTTTTTTACGACCGTTAAAAAACGTATTAAAAAGGGTATTATTTATTACTTTATGTAGTGTTCTAAAATGGAGTGCTTTATCTTCACGTTAACGATTTAAAAAATGCATTTTTTAACGGTCGTAAAAAAGAATTTTTAATCATTCATTAACTAAATGATAACACCAGTTATTATTAATTTATTAAGTGGTATTTAGAAAAAGTCAAAATAGAGCCTATGTGGTACTAAATTGTTTGGAATCATTCGGGATATACTAACAAACCAACCTTGGTATAAATATATTTTTATGGTATTTACCATTTCTAAGTCCTTGAATCTACACATAAATTTAATATCTACAAAAACAAAATTGCCTATAAATAGTTGGAAGGGGCTGCTGCCCCCTGCTAGTACCTGACTACGCCATGGCCCTTGACATATAATAAACTATAAGATTATTTTATTATTATTTTTCAGTTTAGAAGTTTTACTTAATACAGTTTTATTTTGTCCCCGGTAGAACTAACATATACATATAATTCATTGCAACTAAATAAAGTCCAATAACTTTAAAGCACTCGCCAATTAGGAAAGTTTCCTTCTAAGTACAAAGAGAACTATTTCAACTAGCTGAACAAGACAATCATCTCAAGCTGCTTGGAAAGTAGTTAAAGTTTCTTGCATTTCAAAGCAAATCTTTGAAACTGTGTTTAAAAAATAATAATAATATTAGTTATAATATGAATAGTGGTAATTATATTATTATAAATAAAAATTATTATGTACAGATTCTTTAAGAATGGGATCTTATAGGGATCAAATACCTAAATGAAAAAAATACATATTTAAAAACAAAAAAAATGTAAAAAAAGTGACAGAGCTAAGTGATCTAAGTTTCATAATTAGGAGTTTCTAGAAAAAAGCATATAATGTAATGCTGGACATATGAGTAGCTACAACTTCGGACGTTTGCAATGACTTGGGTAAAAGTGACTCTAGTATCTTATGGTGGGATGAAGAGAACCTGCCCATCCTTCCAATAAACTAAAACAACGATTTGGTTAAATATAATTTAATTTTAGATATTTATTATAATACTATTAAAAAAATTCTAAAGACTCTGCTAAAAAACTTACTCCTTACCGGGGTATACACGATCATGCAAAACTGTCACATCTGTCAAAAAAGCCAAAACTTGCGGGCAAATTTGACCAAGTGTATTAAAAACTGCCACATCTGGCTTGGCATGCCACTCAATTCGAGTTTGATTTTTCGTGGCGCACGTCGTGCAAACTTGTGCATGTGTAGGACACGTCAGTTAACGTTTTAGTTTAGGGACGTCGTTTACGGGGTTATATTGTTGATTTTGAGTTAACAAAATGGCTCTTTGGCGCCAGGAAGATGTATTGCGTGATTTTATAGATATGTACTAAGGTTATTCATGCTTTTGAAAAGTTAAAAGTAATAAATACATTGACAAAAATAAAAAAAAACCTTTTCGCTGAATCACGCTTATGTTTAAGTTGATCACGCTACCAGCTGCCAAAACTGATGCAGAACGGACAGGTACATCTAAATCGTGTATATCAAAAGCTTTATTTGACATTTGGTTTCATGCAAGTGCGTTTCAGGTTAGCATGACCGTGTATACCCCGGTCCTAATTGCTTTCGCGGCAACGCCTAAATATTAAAAAGTTTTTTCCCAAGGAAACGTGAGAATTCTGTCCGCTTTGTCTACGTATTTTCATAAGACAAATACGTCTTTTTAAGGCGACATTAGTACAAAAACTGGGCACTCATTTTCGTGTTTTCAGGCAGAAGTTGCAGGTCAAATGGTAGTGTTCTGTGCAGTTTTAGTAGCAATATTTATTGTTGATTATAATAATACGTTTAATTTTAACAAGTATAGTTAATTAGTTTATATGTTGAGGGTATGTGATGTGATATGTGATAATTTAGAAATGAGTCCACAACTGGGAATAAATGTAGTGCAGTTCTTACTATGGAATAACAGTTTGCCTTTTAAATAAAAACTTTTAATTTAACAAAAGAAGATCCTATCTTTAAATTAATTTTGCATCAACTAGTAAAACTAGGACATACAACAGAAATTTTAATAAGAACATTTATGGAAAATATGACTGGATGTGTAGGTGTTCGGTTAGCAATAAACTGTTTTGTTTTGTATGCTTAATTTTATTGTTTAATAAAGAAATACCAGCATGGACTAGATATGGGGTTAACAATCTAAAACATATAGCAGAATCTATCGAAAACCATTATACAGGGTGTCTTATAATTGATGGTACACAAAAAAACCACAGATTTCTTATGTCAAAATATTATGAATTAACCATTGGATGGTCTTTTTTGTTAGGTACACGCCTGGAAAGCATGAGACCGCTTCGGTCCTGGTCCCGGGGTATACGAGCTAACCCTGTTCAGCCCTATTGACCCCTATGAACTTGCCGGTCGCCAGAAACAAAATAAAAGAAAACCCCCAAAAATCCAAAAACGTCGAATTAAAAACGACGTTTCGGTGGCAAGTCTGCCAGCGTTGTCAAGTTAAAAATGAACTTAAAAAATAAAAATTAAAAACTAACTAATATTTGAATAAGAAATGATTAAATTTTGTGCTTTTGGAATCTCAAACTGAAAATAGTTTGACATATGTGTCATGAGTGACATAAGTAATTGGTGTATTTATTATTTGTAAGACAAAAAGGTAATGAGTTAATTGATTTTTAGCTTTCCTGAAGATACTTCAGTATCGAGCAAAGGCAACCAAGTGTTATTTAAATTAACTGAAATTGATGCTACACAATTATCTTTATTTAATAATATATACGCACTTTCTTTGATTTTGCGTTTTTTAGAACAAGTTTCCTTTGCTAAAATACTAGAAGCATCCCAGTTTATTCTGTGATTGTTATCAAATGCGTGTTGGCAGATTTTTGATTTATGAAATTCTGTGTTTTTAATGTATGATCTGTGTTCTTTTATGCGTTTAGCTAATGGTCTACAAGTTTCACCTATATAAAACTTATTGCATTCGCAAGGTATTTTATAAATAACATTTTTTGTATTTTCATTTAAGTTGTATGGTTTTGTTTTTGTTAATTGAGATCTAATGGTGTTTTGTGTTTTAAAAATTGTGCAAATATTAAATTTATTTCCTATTCGTTGAATTTTATTTGATAGTCCGGGAATGTATGGTAAAAATAAATTTGTAACAGGTCTATTTTGATTTTGTCTTATATTTGGATTTTCAAATTCATGGAAACAATTATTTATAAAATCAAGAGGATAATTATTTTGAATTAAAATATCTTTTAAATAATCTTTTTCATTGTTTATATTTTGATTAGAACAAATGACTTTAATTCTATCAAATAGACTTTTACAACTCCCTTTTTAACCATTATGGGGTGATTTGAGTTAAAGTTTAAGTATCTATTTGTGTGTGTAGGTTTTCTGTAAATTTTGTTTCGAAATTATTTAAATCTTTTTTATTAAAATGTCAAGAAAAGGTAGTTGTGAGTTGTTTTCTTTTTCTAAAGTAAACCTAATAGTTGGTTCTTGTGTATTAATGTGTGTTAAAAAATTATTTAAACAGTGTTCATCATGTTGGTATATAGAAAAAATGTCATCTATATATCTCCACCAAACTAAAGGTTTATATTGATAATTCTCTACAAAATTTGACTCAAAATTTTCCATAAAAATATTACTTAATAAAGGTGATAAAGGTGAACCCATAGCCATGCCAGAAGTTTGTTTATAAAAATCAGTGTTGTATTGAAAATATGTTGTTTTGACACAAAAAGTTAGTAGCTCAAGAATAGTGTTTATGTTTAGTTTGGTTCTTTCGCCAAGATGGACATCATTTTCTAATAAACTGAAAAAGAACTAACAAATGCTGAAAAACTTGTTCTTTCTAAAGGTTTAAATTTTGCAATTACACCAAAAACAGTTCCCAAGCTTGACATTATTTCTTGCATAGAAGAAACATGTCAAAACTTACCAATAGAACACCAAGACGAATTTAGAATTAGAACAAAAATCGCGTTAGAAAAACCTTTTAAAATTAAACAAAATTTAACACAAATTGAACAAAAAGCATTACAATCATTAAAAAGAGACAATACCATAAAAATTCTTCCTGCAGATAAAGGAAATGCAACAGTTATAATAGATTGTAATACATATGATGATAAAATAATGTCTCTTTTAAATGATGGTAATTACACAAAAATAAACAATGACCCTACTGAATGTATTGAACGACAAATTTATAATATGTTAAAAAAACATAAAAACTATTTTACAGATATTGAAAGATTTAAACTGACACCACACAACAGTAAGACACCACATTTTTACGGAGTACCAAAAATACATAAACCTAATATACCTTTACGTCCTATAGTAAGTTGTATTAACTCACCTACACATCCACTAGCAAAATTTCTACTTAACATTTTAGATCCTTTAGTAAACAATACTGATACATACATTAAAAATTCTAAACATTTTTAGAAAAATTAACTAACATTGATATCGATCCAAATAATACACTGGTAAGTTTTGATGTTGTTAGTTTATTCACAAATGTCCCAGTGGATAAAACATTAAATATTGTTAGAAATAAATTAGAAAATGATGTCCATCTTGGCGAAAGAACCAAACTAAACATAAACACTATTCTTGAGCTACTAACTTTTTGTGTCAAAACAACATATTTTCAATACAACACTGATTTTTATAAACAAACTTCTGGCATGGCTATGGGTTCACCTTTATCACCTTTATTAAGTAATATTTTTATGGAAAATTTTGAGTCAAATTTTGTAGAGAATTATCAATATAAACCTTTAGTTTGGTGGAGATATATAGATGACATTTTTTCTATATACCAACATGATGAACACTGTTTAAATAATTTTTTAACACACATTAATACACAAGAACCAACTATTAGGTTTACTTTAGAAAAAGAAAACAACTCACAACTACCTTTTCTTGACATTTTAATAAAAAAAAGATTTAAATAATTTCGAAACAAAATTTACAGAAAACCTACACACACAAATAGATACTTAAACTTTAACTCAAATCACCCCATAATGGTTAAAAAGGAGTTGTAAAAAGTCTATTTGATAGAATTAAAGTCATTTGTTCTAATCAAAATATAAACAATGAAAAAGATTATTTAAAAGATATTTTAATTCAAAATAATTATCCTCTTGATTTTATAAATAATTGTTTCCATGAATTTGAAAATCCAAATATAAGACAAAATCAAAATAGACCTGTTACAAATTTATTTTTACCATACATTCCCGGACTATCAAATAAAATTCAACGAATAGGAAATAAATTTAATATTCGCATAATTTTTAAAACACAAAACACCATTAGATCTCAATTAACAAAAACAAAACCATACAACTTAAATGAAAATACAAAAATGTTATTTATAAAATACCTTGCGAAGAACACAGATCATACATTAAAAACACAAAATTTCATAAATCAAAAATCTGCCAACACGCATTTGATAACAATCACAGAATAAACTGGGATTCTTCTAGTATTTTAGCAAAGGAAACTTGTTCTAAAAAACGCAAAATCAAAGAAAGTGCGTATATATTATTAAATAAAGATAATTGTGTAGCATCAATTTCAGTTAATTTAAATAACACTTGGTTGCCTTTGCTCGATACTGAAGTATCTTCAGGAAAGCTAAAAATCAATTAACTCATTACCTTTTTTGTCTTACAAATAATAAATACACCAGTTACAGTTTGCCCACTGAAACGTGCGAGATGACGCAAGAAGGCAGGGGAAATAATATTCTGCATTATCCAGTCTAATCAGAGGCGTGCAAATAAATGATTGCTAAACAGTTTAAAAAATGATAAAAAATATGTAAGCAATAATTTATTTTAAAAAATGTAGTGGAAACTGCAAATATCTAAATATTTTTAATTATAATGAGAATATCATCTCAGTAATATAATTAATAGCATCAGTGATACTAAAAGAATTCCAGATTTGACTGTCTTTTTGTTTATAACTATTCACACAACGTTTTGAGTAGTCCTATTCGTTTTAGAGTTTACACTTGAAAACGAACAGAGATAGGACTGCCCGAAACGTTGTGTGAATATTTATAAATAAAGATTCTTCATCTTCCCTGTGAATTCTTCGGACACTGTCAATGGAAACTCCCGCATATACGGAAACGCGATCAAGTTTTCTTTTAAGTGGCACTTGTAAAGTATTATGTGTTCCTTCCTCATTGCCAACCCTATAAATATTGGCAATTATTTCCCTGGATTTTTGTCCATAATTTTGGCTGGCGTTTAAAATAGTTTTTTTATAACCTACAAGGAATGTCTACGTAAAGGTGCGTTTTCACGTTCTTGCAATTTGCACAAATCAACTTGCGCATGCAGATTTTTACTTTCAGGTGGGTTTTTGCGCTTATGCAATTTGCGCAAGTGTGCAAATTAGACTAAACTATTACATCCGTTTTTACAGTCAAGTCTATTTGCACAAATTTGTAAAGATTATCAGTAAACGATGGAGTACGACGACGAAATGTTAGCATTAGCTAGTGTTTGTTTAATTAAAAAGAAAAGATAAAAAACCTAGAATATCGCAGAAGAGTTGGATGGAAAAAAAACACTTACTTTCATATTAATTTAATATTAAAATAGAGTTCAATAAATTCCAAAAGAAACTCTTTTTCTTTCACTGATATTATTATTACCACAAAAAAAAAACAAATAATAATAAAGGCCCATCAAATAGAAAACGATAAATTAAAGCCACATTCACGCCAATACAACTATTATTTATTCACTACGCATGTCTTAAATTTGTATGTCGTTGACACACATGCATTTGCACCAACCACATGCAAATTATCTGACCATCCAGAATTTACACAAGCCAAACTTTTTGCTTGCGCAAGTAAACGATTTTTGTTAAATGCTAAAACTTATTTGCACAAGTCAATTTGCGCAAATTGGATAAGCGTAAAACCCACCCTTAGGCTTGAAAGGAAAACAGATTTATTTATTTAATTTATTATTTAGTTACATCCATACCTACCTTAATTATTTTTGAATGCGATGCAAAACCAAAATACCACTATCTACGGTATAATACACAGCGAAAACCACACCACACTAAAAATTGTTAATAGAAAACAAATATTTTAAAAGCCGGGTAAGTACGGTAAGTACAATAAATTCCAAATCATTCGCATTCCCCGTCTATGTTGATGCGATGCTCCACCTCCTTGGAGGCTCGTTCCAGCGGCAACCAATCAGTAGACATTATTTGAGTGCTTATCTTGGTAAAGTAGCACTGTTGTCGGAAATTAAGAATGTATAAACATTTTAGGGCGATATGAAAAATAAAAAGATAGTATAAGCGGTTCATCTAAGAAAATAGAGCAATAAAATAATATCTCTTTTGGGAATTAAAAATAAATCAATAACAAGGTGTAAACAAGAACTGTATAAAATATAAAATATTATATTTAAAAAGTATAAAATAGGTTTACAGCATTAGAATGAAAAACTGGCAACATCTTAAAAGCAACTTCAGTTTTTTTCCGCATTCTTTTCATCTGGCTAGACTCAGTTGGCGAACTTTACCTTTGTCACTCATAACACATATGTCAAACTATTTTCAGTTTGAGATTCCAAAAGCACAAAATTTAATCATTTCTTATTTAAATATTAGTTAGTTTTTATTTTTATTTTTTAAGTTCATTTTTAATCTTGACAACGGTGGCAGACTTGCCACCGAAACGTCGTTTTTAATCCGAATTTTTTGGGTTTTTGGGGGTTTTCCTTTATTTTGTTTCAGGCGACCGGCAAGTTCATAGGGGTCAATAGGGCTGAACAGGGTCAGCTCGTATACCCCGGGACCAGGACCAAAGAGGTCCCATTCTTTCCAGGCGTGTACCTAACAAAAAAGACCATCCAATAAATGAATCAGCCTAACCAATATAGAGCATATCTTCAATGAATTAACCAAACATACCTATAGCCAAAAGTTGACAATAAAAGATAAAGGGAAAAATTATTTTAAATTTATTTCTATAATTTTAAATATGTTTTAAATATTTTAATAAAACTGGGTATCTATGGGTTTTTTAACATAAGCTATTCATATCTGATATTAATTTTTATGTGTAAACTAGAGTGGACTAAATACACTATTTAAAAGTCTCTAAAACATCCCAACTTTTTTGCTACTCTGTATGTACCATCTAAATAAACCAGTAAATTTAACTTTGCTTTCTACAAAAAAAATACCTTGTGAGAATGGCTTTAAGCAACCGTTTTTAAGATATTTGCATTAAAGTGATTAAGTTCTACCAAAAAATGTCTTTAAAAACAGCGTATTAGCTATAACTGTACCTGTAATGCCTTATAATAAGCGAATAATTAATTTTTGTGTTAAAAGCATGGGGAGTTTACTGCTTTACTTAGATGTGACATACAGACAAGTTGAGACGTTTTAGAGGAATTTGGATGGTGTAGCTGGCCTCCTTTAGTTTACACATAAAAATTAATATCATATATGAATTACTCATGTCAAAAACCCCTAGATACTAAGTTTTATTAAAATATTCAATAAGTATCAAAAATTATCCAGAAAAAATTTTTTTTTCTTTGACACGCTTTATCTTCCTTGTTATCAACTTTAGGATATAGGTATACGTGTTTAAATCTTGATATTTTTAATAAGGAATCTGTGGTATTTCTGTGTATCATTAATTATATTAGCAGACACCCTGTATACAGTGTATCCCTGATTTTAATGACAAGGTAATTGAAATATTGATGAGAAAGAAAGAAAGTTGTTGTAATTGTTTACTTATCGGGCCCTACGCTAATTGTAATGATTTTCGACATACGGGATTTTTTGGGGCGTTAATTGTA
>JACEGR010004999.1:0-79185 GCA_014170235.1 Listronotus bonariensis | reverse complement strand
AAAAATATTTTGATGTATACAGAGTGTTCTAAAAAACATTTTTTAAAGGACTAACCTCACAGCAATAACTTTTTTTTGGGACACTCTGTATACATCGAGGTATTTTTAGGACATGCCTATTTGAAAACTGTACAAATCTTATATAAGATTTTTTGTTATATCCTGTTAAATAACAGACATATTGGACTTCTCGGACCATTGGGCCACCCCAAAATGTTTCTGCCAAGGGGTTTTAACTGTCAAAACCATCTGGAGACCACAGAAAAATCTTTTAATAGGTACCCCAGTAACACAATATAAAATTCACCTTTTATAAAATGACAAAAGTTAAGTTTTAATTTATTGACTTTTGGTACCTGGTACCTGCCAAAACCGCTATGAGAGAAACTACACAGTCTCCCATTGCTTCTAGCAATGTTAAAAGCATGCCCTGACAAACTTTTAGTTTTTACAAAATGACGAAGGTCTGCCGCCCATGGGCTCTTGAACTAGTACAAAATAGACCTTAGACCTTAGAATAGGGCTGGGATAATCCATGCACTGAAGCCGCTCGACTTATTGTGCGCCCTGTTTTTTACGTCTGGATATCCGACCCTTCCAACTGGATAAGGTACGAAGTACAAAATATCTCTCTCTTAGTTTTGATTAGGGGCGTCCATAAATTACGTTGAAATTTGAAATATTTTATGAAACTTAAAGCGTTTGTAAAATATCCCTGAAATTATTTTTTTTAAATTTATATTTTTTATTTTTAAGTGTCAACATGTATGTAATATGAAAATAACAGTTCATCTGAAAACAAAAGATTTTTTTACTTGTTTATTAGTAAAAATTGTTGTCTGAAAATTTTTATAAATAGCGCTTAGGCCTTTTTTACATATTTCGCACATAACAACACGAATAGCGGCCATATAAAATGTTCTAAACAAAATTCTTCATACATTTAAATAATCTAGAATGATATTTTTTTTAATTTAGGGCAAAACGTAAATAGCTATAGGGACACCTCTGAAGAATCAACGGTCAGCAATGTAACGTCCTTAGCAAAAGGTTTTAAAACTGTATACAAGCCCAAAAAGGGAGGACTTAGATTTGCAGATTTACTACATAGAGTTTCTAGAATCAACCCAGAAATGAGAATTCGGTTTACGTCACCACACCCAAAGGATTTTCCAGATGAAGTTTTACACGTGAGTTAATAAGGAACATTATTTTAGTTCTTTTTAAGTTTGGTAGCAGTTAGCGAAGGTAGTTTAGGTTCTAGATTCAACTCCTGCATTAAGAAATATTACTGAAGAAAAAAGGTGTTCACGGCCCTATTTACGAATCTCTGATAAATATTTATCAGGCTGATACTTGGCATTTATCAGTTAAGCTGGTTTTACACTCGTCAACCTTCGTGTCAAATAAATTGGACCAAGTCTTGAATAAATTTGATAATGTAAAACAGAAAATTAGATATCAAAGAAATTCAAGGTCACCTTGTCAAATTTGTTTGAAGGATTGGAACATGTTCTATTTTTCGTCAAATATTTGATGTAAAACTTTAAAACTACCAACCCAATGAATTAAAAATTGACAGTGGGCAACTAGGGCAACTACTTAACCTCTATGTTATCGTGATTGGTGCGGTGTTTGGTTATTACCCTGATATTTGCTTTAAAGAAGTTTGTCAAATAATTTCTTATTTTACACTTCTGTCTTCAAACAAAGTGTGTCAAATATTTGATCATTTTTTGACAAAAAGTTTAATAAGTGTAAAACCAGCTTTAGATAAACCCTATGATAATTTGTCAGATCGTTTTCGGTCTGTCAAGGATTTCAACGGTCAGATAAAGTGACGTTAATTTTCCATACTTTGAAAAAAAACTTAGTGATTTGAGCTCTGTATGTTATTTTTATTTGTTAAAAAGTTAGTTGTAACATTTTATATGAAGTCAATATGTAGTAAATACAAGGTTAAAAAAATATGTTATTTTTTCTTTATCTGTTATTCAAGGCGTGCGTTTTTGGTGATGAATACCATGTGTTATGATCAAATTATACCTAATGTAGTTCAAAGACGAGGATCCAACAGTGATACAAAATGTACATAATGAATTTCTGCAATATTCTTAATAAAATCTATGATAACAACTACTATAACACTTGGCCATTTTTCTTGGTATACGTTTTAAATTATCTAAGGTGCATTAAGTTTAAATGGTACTAACATTTAATTTTATTTTGTAAAGAAAATAAATTAAACATATCCTATAAATATCGCGCGTTTGTAAACATTTCACTGAATGGTGAAGTTGGCTGCGGAACCTCGGAAAAATTCGCTCAGGTAGCAATCTAAGCGATTCCTTTCCGTTCCGTGCCACTCCTCGGTGTTCCGATCCGCGATAGTGTCCTGCCTGCTTTAAACGGCATTTTAGTAAAATTGGTCGCATGATTCAAAACTATCCAAATCTTTTACTTCAATATAAAAAAATGAAAAAGTTGCAAAAAAATTGTATTTTGTTTAAATTTGTAGAGTAGTAGAGTAATTCTCTTTACAAAAAAATAGTTTTTATTTTATATTTATTAACGTTTTCCGGTTAGAAAACTGTTTACCTAAACCACTGTATAATTATTTTGTTTTAATCATTTATTAAAAAAAAACTTAGTTTTTTTATTATTTTTATAAAATTAAGAGAGCGTTGCCGCGTGAAACTAAGTTGGGCGAGAACGCACGACAACTTTCGAAATCAGTTTTGGTTTCTGGCCGAAATTGGCCGAAACCGAAAGTTCGGTCGGACACTAGTAAAAATGTTGACTAAAACATTTTTTGTTTTATTTAATGCTCTAACTTGAAACATTGACCTAAAATACAAGTCACTACAATATTTACCAATAGGTACATTTTTGGCAGATTTGCCACTGAAACGTCGATTTTTAGTTATCTTTTTTTTTTTTGGTACTTTTAATTTAATTTTTGGCGTGTACCCAAATAATTACCGTTCTTTTTCATATTTAAAGGTATAACTCGTCCTGTGTATTGCCGATCGTAGTACAATTTTGTATTTCTTAGTTTTGACCATGCGACCAGTTTTTCCACAGCCGTTAAAAAAAATCACAATTTTTGGTCTATTTGCCTTCTTGTAACATCTATCTTAGGACACACTGTGTAGTGCTGTTTTTTGAAATTTTCAAAAACAGAACATAGCAATAATATGCTTTCCCTTTTCAAAGTTTATACCCATAAATTATGTTTTTTAGTTGATTAAATCAGAACCAAATATTTGCAAAAATCTCCACATACCCGCACAATCTGGCAACTCCGCTGTAATGGAGCGAATGAGAAGAGGTTATACAAGAGAGGCGTATTTGGAATTAGTTTACCATATTAGACAGCGTATACCCGACGTTGCTCTTAGTTCTGACTTTATTTGCGGTTTTTGTGGCGAAACTGATGAAGGTAATATTTATTTATTTATGTCTTGGCTTCAGTTTCCTTTTTAGGGAACGGCCAGACCGAAGAGCGGGCGAGCGTCAAGGGAGCTAGCGAATGCTGCTCGTTTATTTTCGCTCGCCCAATAGTGTCGGTGGGACCATTACGCATTAGGTTTTGAAAAAATGTCATGATTAAGCTAAAAAAAAATATTTTTCTATGACTACTTGACTTAAAATTAACCGTTTTGGCCTAATCATGGCACTCTAGATTGGAATTAAAAAAAAAAAAAAATTTGAATGGCGAAGTGTCAAAAAATGACATGTGGGTTGTCATTGTATTCAGAATGTTATATTCTATCAAAGTAAGATAAAAATATACCAGTGGGGCCATTTAAAATTTGAAAGTAGCAGTCATTTCTGGTCAAACTGGAAGTAATAAAAAACAACCAATCCAAAATTATTTTAAAAAAACTAAATTTGATTCTTTAAGAGTAAAAAAGTTATAGGGGGAACCATCTGTAAGAAACATCCCGTATATTTTACTTTTAAAACTGTTTTACTTATAAATTTGTACAATAATTAATATTAGTATTACAGATTTGACTTTATTCAGCTTTACTAAGAGTCCCATTGTGGCTAATATTTACAAAAATATTTTGAACTCTTTCGAAGCTTAACCTTTTCTGACCATGTACCCTCTTGAGGCAGCCTTGTCGCGCTTACGCATGCGTAAGAAGGAGAGAAGTAAGTCTATTACACTCTTGCCTCAGCGTTCTGATTGTAGGGACAAGTGTTCCAATCCAACCAATTACATATTTTGTTTCTGTCTCATGCACGCTGTTCGCCCGGACAGCTGCCTCAGCTTTAACGGATTTTCTTGAGTGAAACGCCGTATGTGTTAAATAGTTCTTATACACCTACAGAAAGTAGAAATACCCCACCTACCTTTCCTGTCTTTTAACCCTTTATGGATACCCCTTGTAAGTTTTATCTACAGCTCTGTTTTCTAGAATTTCAAGACACCAGCAGCCCTAGTGGAAGAGGTAAGGCTACAATACCGCTTACTTGTTTCCTATGAGTATGAGGGAAAAACAGCGCTCACCGAGGATTTAAGAACGATGTGCCGGGAGGATGTTAAAATGCAAAGATTACACAGAATGGTGGCGAGTATTTAGAGAGAAATGCTCATACATTAAATTCTTCGCAGATTGGTAAGTAATTATTCCTTATACTATAACTAATCAGACCAAACTAATCGTTTGTTTTTCATGGAACATCCTATTATATATTATGTATTATTGGATGGTTGTTTGTTACGTTTTTTTGAATAAAAGGCTCGATTTTCGGATAATAAACTTGTATTGTTTAAAAATTACAAAATAAAAACTGTGTTTACGTTTTAACGGTTGCTGGCTGAGAGCGAGTGGGCGCTCGGAGTTCTCGTTGCGGCAGCTGATCAGCTGTTCGGACGGCTCGTCTGCGCTGTTGCCACGCGTTGCTGTGTTTCATAACATCCCGGCGGCCCTGGAAAGCCTAGGTCTTTCCAAGCTTCATGGGTAGTTTCGATTGGTAGTGGGCAGAGTTTCTGGATAGCTCTTGATGTAACTCCTTTGGCGGTCTTCACTGTTATGACTCTAGGGAAGATTATCATCTCCGGGCTGAATGGCAATAACTCTTCCCATTAACCAATATAATGGAGGTAGGTTGTCTTCGATTAGTAGTACGACGGAACCAATGGTTAATGTTTGATTAGGATTGGTACGCCATTTGTTTCGGGTTTGTAAATTCATGAGGTAGTCTCTTGACCATTTGGACCAGAATGTTTGAAATAATTTTTGAAGCTCTTGATACTGGCTTAGGCGATTTGTTGGCAAGTCTGTTAGGTTATAATCAGGAATAGCAAGTGGTGCGGTGCCAATAAGGAAATGGCCAGGAGTAAGGTAGGAAAAATCTGATGGATCATCGGTAAGTGGTGTTATCGGAGCAGAATTAAGGGCTGCTTCGACTTGAGCAAATAAAGTGGAAATTTTTTCAAAAGTAAAATGATTTTTACCTATTATCCTTGTTAAATGATATTTAGCACGCTTAACTGCCGCTTCCCAGAGACCCCCATGATGAGGAGAACGAGGAGGTATGAACTTCCAAGTTATACCGTTTTCTAACAAGTATTCTTTAATACTGGGTGTTGTGACAAATTCAGGGATTGAATTGACAATTGATTTTAATTCGTTACAGGCACCAACAAAATTTGTGCCGTTATCACTGTAAATTGTATGACAAAGACCTCGGCGCGATACGAATCTTCTAAGGGCATTTAAAAAGGCATCGCTACTTAAGTCACCTACTGCCTCAAAGTGTACCGCCTTGGTGGTAAAACAAATGAATATGCAGAGATATGCCTTAACTACGGCGCGATTTCTAAGTTTACCGTCTTTAATTAAGAAAGGACCGGCAAAATCACATCCAGTGATATAAAATGGTCGATTTTGTACAACACGATCTATAGGCAAATTAGCCATTTTTTGGATACAATGTTTTGGATTTGCGCGAAAGCAAATAATGCATGTTCTTAAAATACTTCTGATCGCCCGGCGGCCGTGAATAATCCAGTATTTTTCTCGTAAAATACCTAGAATTGAACTTATACCAGCATGCAAATTTTTATAATGCTCGTTTAAAACGATTAATTTAGTAAGCACATGTTTGTCGGATAGTATGATCTGATGTTTTGTTTCATAAGGAAGAGTAGATTTAGCTAAACGTCCACCAACTCTTAATAAATTATCAGGACCAAGAATTGGACTGAGAGATATAAGTTTAGAATTTTTGTCGATATTTGAAGAATTGTCAATAGATTTTATTTCCAAAGGAAACATTTCTTGTTGTGCTAATTTAAGAAGTACGTTCATGGCATTGTTAATTTCTGAAATTGTTAATGGACCAGAAATTCGATTATTTTTATCTTTACAATTTTTATAAAATCGATAACAGTAAGCAGTTACATGTAAAAGTTTAGACAATTTTGAAAACCGATATAAAATTTCAAATTTGGTTTTATTGACTGTTACTAAAGCCTTTTGAATTTTTACTTCAGGAACATTATTTATACTTTCAGTAGAAATGTTTACGCTTTTAGGCCAATTTGACTCATTGGTATCAGATAGCCAAGTCGGACCTGACCACCAAAGATTTGAACTTTGTAAAATTGGAACAGTAGTACCACGTGATATTAAATCAGCAGGATTTTCGCACGTAGCCACGTGACCCCACTGCGATATTTGGCTTCTTTTTTGTATATCTGCCACACGATTGGCAACAAATATTTTAAGTTTGCTAGGGGATAATGCTAACCAACTTAAAACAATCATACTATCTGTCCAGAAATATGTTTTATTAATATGTATATTAGGAGAATTTTGAACCTTTTCACATAATTTTGCAGCTAAAAGAGCTCCACAAAGCTCTAACCGTGGTATAGAAACTGTTTGTAATGGAGCGACACGTGATTTTGAGCATAAAAGTTGAGTAAAACATTGATTTTGATCATCGATTGACCTGAAATATATGCATGTACCATAAGCGGACTCTGACTGCATCACAAAATGCATGTAGTTCGATGTATTTTGCGTTTTTAATCAATGCATGTCTACGTATATTGAGATCATTAAGCAATGTAAGTTCTTGAACAAGATTTACCCAAAAATTACTGATGTAATCTGGGAGATCTGCGTCCCAGCCTTCCTTTAATTGCCAAATTTTTTGTATTAACATTTTTGCTCTGATAACGATAGGCGATATTAATCCTAAAGGATCGAAAATACTTGAAATGGCTGAAAGTATGCTACGTTTTGAAATTTTGAAATATTAATTTCCTTTACGGAATACGTTAAAATGTCATGTTGTGCTCGCCATACCAAACCTAAGGTACGCCTAACATCGCTTTCATGAACGTTATATTTATCGCTTGAGTCAATTGTCTCTTGTCCTAAAACTTCAGGAACATTTGACATCCACTTACGTAAGGGAAATCCGTACTGATCAAGAATTTTAGTAATTTCTGTTTTTAATGTGATCGCGCCTGGTACATTTTCATGCCCAGATATTAAGTCATCTACATAAAAGTCGTTAAGTATGACACTAGACGCTTGTGGAAAACTAACTTGGTTTTCGATTGCTACTTGTTGAAGTGCACGTGTAGCTAAGTATGATGCTGTTGCAGTGCCATATGTTACTGTTGTTAATTGATAGTGTTGTATGACGTCATCAGAGTTTTCACGCCAAACTATACGCTGTAGATTTTGTTGATCTTCCGATATTTTGACTTGCCGATACATTTTAGCAATGTCACCTGTTATAACGATACTATGTTTGCGAAAACGTAAGAGTATTGCAAAAAGGTCGTCTTGGATAGTTGGACCTATCATTAAAATGTCATTTAATGATTTTCCAGAACTGGTTTGACAGGATCCATCAAACACGACGCGTAGTTTAGTCGTTGTACTTGTTTCGTTTATAACGCCATGGTGCGGTAAATAAAAAGATTTTTCCGTTGTTCTCGATGTTTACTTGATCAGCGTCTATTTTTTCATATGCCCTAGCTTTTCATACTCAGACATGAAATCGGAATATTGTTTTTTAAATTCTGGATTTTTCTTGAATTTTCTTTCGATCGAGTTTAACCGTTTAACAGCAGAATCAAGAGATTCGCCTAAATTTCCGCAATTTTCGCGAATTGGTAACGTTACGATAAAACAACCATTAGAATCACGTTTCAACGTTTGATTAAATATTTTTCGCATTCTAGTTCTTCGCTCGTTAAAAACTTTTGAGTAGGATACTCTTCAAGTTCCCAAAATTGTTTGATTTGATCTTCGATATTTTCTCCCGATTTTAAAAAGAAACATTTACTTGGTGAATTTTGAAAATTACTAAAAGATATTGGTCCAGAGATCACCCATCCAAACAAGGTATTTTGTAATATGGGCATGTTTTCCCCGAGATATTTTTTATCAGAACCTAGAACTTGATAGAATACTGTAACACCTAATAATAAGTCAATGCCTGATGATTTATGAAAATTTGGATCTGCTAATTTAATGTTTTCTGGAAGTTTTAATTGTGATTTTGAAAATGTTCTTGATGGTAATTGTTCCGTTATTTTATCTAGTACCAAAAATGTCTCCCTTGCGGAGTATGTGTTGTTAACTGATTTTATTTCGGTAGAAATTCTATTTATCACGTTTCTTGTTGAATCACCTATTCCCGTTATTGGAATGTTCGTTTTATCAAATTTAACTTTAAGTTTTTTAGCTAAATCTGTTGTTATAAAATTTGACTGTGCCCCACTGTCGAGCAAAGCGCGACATGGAATCCATTGACCGTTTTGATTTTTTATTAATATGTTTGCTGTGGAAAGAAGAACTTCCCTACAATCTATAGCGCTGTGATTAACTGATACACCAACCGTATTTTCTTTTGAGTACCCCCGGTAGATGGGTCACTATTTTCGTGAACTAGTGTATTAACTGAAACACCAACCGTATTTTCTTTTTGAGTACCCCCGGTAGGTGGGTTACTGTTTTCGTGAATTAGTGTATTATGTTTTTGTTACATATTCGGCATCCTTGTGATATGCAATCTCGATATTCATGATTTGATCTTAAGCAGTTTAAACAAAGCTTTAATTTTTTAATTTCTTCGATTCGCGACGCCACTGGTAAATTTAACAATTTTTCGCATCTATAGATGTAATGTTTATCCTTGCAATAAAGGCAGTTTAAATTTTTACCAATTTGAACGGTATACGATTGTTTAGTATGCGTTTTTGTTGTAAAATGCTCGCGAGGCGGCGTAGTGTCTTTTATCTTTTTTATAATTATAATCGATCGATTCGGTAAATTTGCTTCGATCTTCCAAAAACTTTAGAAGGTCATTTAAATTAGGTTTTTAATTTTTTGATTTATTACGAATTCTTCCCACAAACTTACTGTACGATAATCTAGTTTAGTTACTAAAATGTGAATTAAAAGGGTTGACCATTCGTCTACTGGTTCACCTAATAATTTTAGTGCCCTATATCGTTTTTGAAAGTCATCTAATAGATTTCTTACGTTGTATTTTTTCTTTACTTGAAACACATGGCAAATCGAAAATAGCCCTAACATGATTTTTATTGTTAAAGTTTCGTTTTCATAACGTTCTAAGAGTAAGTTCCACGCTAAATCGTAATTTTGTTCAGTTACCTCGATCGCTTCAAGGACCTTTGCGGCATCTCCTTTTAGAGAACTTAACAAATAATAAAATTTCCTAACTTTATCGATATGCGGATCATACATGTAAGTTTTATCTAAGATCACGAAATTGATTCCATTTTCATAATCCCCGTAAAATTTTTTTATATTTTTATTTTATAAGTTCGATAGTCCGAAACCCTTAGAAGAAACGTTTGGCAACACTGTCCTCTGTGTTTCACCTTGACTCAGTAAGCGGGAATTTTAGACCTTTGGTTGCTACCGGAATCGTTTGTTTTCGTAAAATTTACGAATTATTGTTCTAACCGCTTTGGCAGTATACTCGAAATATAAATCTTCAAAGATCTCTCGCTCGTTTGATTTTCTCGCCGATATCTAATAATTCTAAATTGTTTTGTACAGTTGTAAAATCATTAAAAGAGAGCTTTCTACGTTTCATTAATTCTAAGTTTTCGATTTGATTCTCCGTGAATTTATCTACAAAACCACAGAAGTGATTGGCATTTTTTAATTGCTCTCGCTCTAACCTTGGGTTTTGATCGATTGTTTTTGTTTCTCCTCGGCGGCATGCAGTCCTAGGCTCATCATTCGACATGATTAATAGTACTACACAAAATATCTGATAATAATACGATAAGAAACGATAATATGCTCTACCCAATTTAGCTCAAGCCAAATAAAAGGAAAATGATAGCTAGGAAGCGTGAAAAAAGACAGACTTACCGATTCTTACGCCAGCAAAACCATCTCTTTTGGTTTGCACAAATTAATGGCTGCCATAGCTGTTCGTCTTCTGCACGCACTTCGATTTTTGATTGATTTCTGGATTGTACGATACGAAATCCACAGGTTTCCACCATTCCGGACGAAGGACCATGTATAGGAGTTGCTGTTTGGTTACGTTTTTGAATAAAAGGCTCGATTTTCGATAATAACTTATATTGTTTAGAATTACAATAAAAACTGTGTTTACGTTTTAACGGTTGCTATTCCAAAAATCTTCAAAGTCATTACCTAAAGTTCTACTCCGCTTTTTACTTTCCAAAATTTTCAGGATTTTGAGTTGCCCAGTGATGTTTATTATGGCAAGCAAACATGTGCTGTGGAAAGCAAATGCTTCAACCGTCTGTACCTTGCATGTCTGTCGCGATTCAAGTTCTAATTAAATTTCAAAACAACAAATCGAGACTTTTGCCAGTATATTTTTTGAACGTAAGGATAAACAAATATCTTATTTTTACAATGTTCTGTGAATGTTCCGTAAAGCCAATATTTCTTCTAACCAGCGCTCGAATATCTCGAAACTTCAGAAGCCGAAATCGAATTGCTAGAAGGTTAGTAAATAAATTTATAATAGAATTTTCCTGTAATCTCTCGCCTGGGTGTTTTTTTCTTGGGTCCCATCATTTTGTCTCTCAAACAATCTTTGCCCCAAACTCAAAGTTTAGTTTTCATGTTTCCTTGACGGCACAATACATCTGACGTTTAGTCCTCTGCGCGTTCTCTTGGCATTTTGTAAAATAGGGTAGCCATCTGTAGACGGTCCCTCTAATGAGTATTTCATTTTGAGTAATTTTATTTACAAACAAATAATAAATATAGCTAGATAGTGACAATAATATCCACACAGGTTATACAGGTGTAGGGTACCTACACAGGTGATAATTTAGTATTATTTTGGCGCGAAACCAAATTTGATCATTTCTTTTTAGAAAAATAGCATATTTAAATAAGATAAATAAATAAAATATATAGCAGCTTTTACGTAAAAGATAGCCTCTTTCAAATATGAAATAAAAAGTGGGGCATTCCATTTAAAAAACAAAGTTGCATGCCGTAACTCTTTTGTTTCGAGTCCATTTTTTTCGAAGTACTATTTTCAAAAGAGCATAAAAGTTACGCCAAAGTGCTATCTTGGATTTTTTGAAAAATACAGGGAAAGTCAAAATTAAGCCCCTGTTCAGCATGGCGTCGCTGTATATAGTAATGACATCAGCAATAAACACGGGTGCGTTTCCCTACCACGCAAGCTGTTAGCATGGCAAATCGGCACCACTACCTCTAGTAGGTGCTCTAAGAGCGCGTCAAATTACGATGCACGTCATTCGCTCTGACTGCTGTTTTCGAATTTATGGCGAGTTTTTAATTTTATAGATTTATTGTAAAAAAAATAAACAATTATTTTTATTATGTTGTTAAAATTTAATAATTTTTTTAAACCATATTTTATATGATAAATACCAAATCATGGTAATTTTTTGGTGTTGTCATCATGCCTACTAGACCTAAACTTAAACGTGCAAACGGAAAGAATCATTCCAGATCCTTATTGTTTCTTAAACTCGTCTTAGTATGTACTAAAAAGTTACACAACTTTGAGACTCGGGTTAGGGAGGGAGGGTAGTGGTATAAAGGTAAAAGATAATTATGCGGTTTAGCGTAAAAGTAATTTAATTCAAAAATGATCTAAATTAAATTACAAACAAAAAACAACGATAAAGTGAACGGTTTAGGAGATATTGAGGATTAAAAGTTGTCCGATATACCTGCATGATGAGTTGTTATTTGGACATTAATCGCCATGTTCGGTTAAACCAAGAAAGATATGTAGGTTACGGATATATTTTAGGTTTTTTTATAAATGACTTGTAAAAATCAGATCTTGAAAAATATATGAGGTGAATGTAATATTCATGCCACTTTCGGTTAAACCGAAAGTGATAGATGTTAATGGATTCAGTATTGGCATCTGATTACACACGTAGCATACTAAGATTTAAAAGCAACATGTTCTCATTTAAGAAAATAATAAACCGGATAGTAATTTTCTTGTTACCCATTATATCTAAATTACATAAATTAATAAAATTCATTATTGATTTATTTTAGTTAACTATAATTTTATTTGGCAATAAATTAAGAAATCTTACAGAATCACTTTTTTTTTAAATTTCCATTAAATTATTTTTCTATGAAACAATGTTGGCTGTAAACTGCATAGTTTTTAAGATATATGTGAGCAACTACTTTCTCCCTTTCCCTCCTATCCTACCCTAACCCGAAGTTCAAATTAGTGTACATTTTTGTAAACTATTTATTTTTGTTTAAGCAACACCTAGTAAGTAACTATGGTTACGAACTTAAACGAGAAAAACATTAAACGAACATAAACTGATAATAAATATTATAAAACCAAATAAATGTGACTGACATACTTTTTGATGAAATAATAAGAACACAAACCTATAATAGAGAGTGTCTTAAAAATATTAACACAATTTTTGTTTTTTCATATACGTCTAAGCTTTACATTATCTGTCAGAGTGGATAAGTTTTTCCTGTTAACTTCTTTAATATATTTTGTCAAATTCAATCTTATTTAAATTTAGATATTCCTAGATATAAAAAATATGGTCGGATCTGAAAAACTAAATAAAATTGTCAGTAGGTACTTAAGTGACTTAATGTTTTAAAGTCATTTTGGTTAGATCTTCAGGTCTGACTTTATGCTCTTTATATCCACGTATATTTTAAAGTTATATTAAATAATTTTAATAACACGTTATATTTTTACTACCCTAACAAATAATGTCTTTTGTTTTAGGTATTCCTTTATACTTGACAGGGTTACAAGAATATTATCAAGAAAGTATTGATAGTCTTCGAAAAATGGCAAATTAAGTTTAGAGTAAGTTTTAAAAAATTAAACACGTTTATTAAATTTTAATATATTTGTTTTTATCTTCCCATAACACAATGGTTAAATGTATTGTGTATCATGGATAAATCGCATACAAAACGGTAATCCTAGAAAAAAAATCAAAATGGACAATGAGTTTTTTTTTACATTTTACAGCAATCTGTTCACTTAGTATGCTTCATTTTTTTATAGAAGTCGCATCCCTTTATTAGGTTTTGCAGATTCCTAACCAGAAGAGGGTTTCCACTATCTACACTGATAAAAAATATTAAGGGATACAAAAAATAATCAAATTTTTTGAGGTTTTTTCAAGTGGCTGTATTAACCTTAAAAAGGGTCGTATTGGAGTTAAAAAAAAAACACTTTAATCTTGATGTTTCCAGTTTTCAGAACCTAAGATAAAAACATTTTTTAAGCAACGTGTACCGCGCAATTTAAATAAATGCCGAATTTTCTTTTCCGTTGCAGTAAGAGAAATGTATTAGTGGTCTAGTACGAGAACTTTCCCATAAAAACTTCAAGATCCCATACAACATAATTTTTTTCGTTTTTATTTCTGGGAAGGAGGCGGCTTAGAGCCATCCTTTACGTGACGTCACTAAAACCACATCATACTGGGTGTATTAATCTTCCTTTGTCCACAGTGCCCTAATCCCAAAAGGGAAATGTACGCGTAATAAATTTTATAGACTTTCAACCAAATCAAAAGGTTCATAGGCAAGTAAAGCAACAACAAAGCGAAACTAATGCGTAATGCTGGAATTCTTTGTTTAATCTGTAAACACTTCCTGGTGCAGTGACGCATCGATTCCGCTTTGTTGTTGGTTTAATTACTATAAAGCTTTTAAAGTTACTGAACGTGTATGGGTCTCCACAATACACGTCGGTATTTGTCTAATCTACATGCTTACGTTCAAAACACTGAAAATCCATTGAACGATTCGAGCTGACACGACTTGTATACATTGCCTCATGCAATCAAAATAACACAACTTTTTTATGAAGGTCCTGTATATTTAGACAAATTTATCACAATAGGGTTAGATAGCTCAAACTTGCAAATAGGCACAATTTTTAACAATCAAAGAAAACTGACACCGGTAAATGGTTACGTCTAATAATTTATTTTTCCATCAAATTACCGATAAAAAGTAAGCCTATTAGCCAGAAAAAATATAAAAATAATTTAAAATATAAATACAATGATATAGTTTCTATAAATATAAAATAATGCAATTAATCTTTTTTGTTTTTTTTTTTAAATAAGGGGCCTAGGTTCAAAGATTACAATCTTCATGTATTTCAGTTCTTATAAATGTCCCAATAATTGTACTTTTTGTACTGAATTTAAATAATCATTTGTGGGCCATGACTACATCCCCAACAGAGTATTTAAACTTAAAAAGAATGCATTTAACTTAATCTATAGGTTCTTTATTCATTTTTTATAAATGTGGTACTAACGAAGATTGTACACTTTAAGACTGACCCTCTCATATTAGGCAAGGCTCGAACTTAAATGGTAAGCAAGTAACGTGGCAGCCAGGTGGTAAGTCAGTGTCAGATAGAATATTTAAAACCTGCGTAAATAAATAAAGAAGCTCGCATTAAGATAAAGTGGCCGTGGAATGGTGTTTGGTAACTGTGTGGCGTTAGTTGGGTACCACTTAAGGTAAGTTTATATTTATAAGGTTGCGACATATCCTCAACTTTAGGCAGTTCGACGTCGGGGACGCAAGGAAGGGCACTCCACGGAGAAAAGTTGGCAAGACTGGGTAAAATCAAAGCTGATGATCAATCCAGTGACGTCTAGAATTTGCGCATTTCATTTTGCATTGTTTTGGAAGTAATGTTTGTTGAAAGATGAAATTTCAAAGGTTTTTTATTTAAAGTAAAAGAATTTACAAATTAATAATAATTAAAAACTGTTGTGTAAACGGTTTTTCTACTAATACAATAAACTGTATATCTCCGGCACTGAACAACATGGCCGAAAAATGGGAGATGTGACATCATAATACGTCAAAGCAATATGGCCGAATGTCGCGACCCTATATAGACCGACTTTGGGTACCACTAGTCTCCAAAATATTTAATTTGTGATGACTTTAAAGATTTTATTTGCCACTAGATTACCACCTCACCTCCACTTCACTTAGTTGTCACTTCAGTGCGCGCCTTGCCTTATAACCTCTAGTTTCTTATTATTGCATAGACTTTAGTATGATTTAAAAGTTATTTGCATGGTTGCAACTTTAAATTACGTAGGGCCTTCGCAAATTTTGGTTTTATTATGGAATATATAATTATATGAAATTTAGTTTATATTTAAATCAATAACTGACCTGTAGTGATATTTAGTATATTTTTGTTAAAAGCCAACATTTAAGTTATCCTAAATTAACCCAAAAGCATAGCAAATTCAAAAAACAAGGTTTAACCAAAGGCCATTTATGTAACTTATAACTGCTAAAGTATTAATAATGTATATTCGAATAAAATAAAACTAACTTTAAAATCATCCAACACCATTTTAAAAAGTAAAAATATAAATGATAATATATAGTATATCAGGTACATACGTTTAAAATGTTCTATCCTAATCATACCAACAATCTGTTTATTTATATTTGAGAACAACGAAAGCAATAACTAACTGACCAATAAGAAAACTTTTTTAATTTTTTTTTGCTTAAGCTGGTTTTACGTTTATCAAACTTCTTGTCAAATAAGTTTTGACTAAGTTTACCTTGAAGAAATTTGATAGTGTAAAACAGCAAATTCAAGGTCGCCTTGTCAAATTTGTTTGAAGGCTTAGAACACATCCCATCTTTCTTCAAATATTTGATGCAACACTACCAACCTAATGGATTTAAAAATTGACAGTTGGCAACTAATTAACCTCAACTTTATCGTTATTGCGTGGTATTTGGTTTTTGTTGTAATTTTTATTGAGTGTTTATTTAAAGATATTTTGGACAATTTTGGATTGTGCTTATTAAACTAAAATAGTTGCTTTTTACGCAATACTTAAAGAACGTTCGGAACTGATAAATATATTATGTTGTTTTGCCAGAATCCCCTCAGTTGGCAACCTTACTTCAAAGAAGTTTGTAAACTATTTTTTTTTTTTAATTTACACCCATCTTTAAACAAATTGTATCAAATATTAAATCAAACTTCATTAACAAAAATATTGATAAGTGTAAAACCAGCTTTACATAATTTTCGAATGAAAATTTTAGTTTTCTAGGCTCTAGCAATGCCAATGGGCCAGGTGAATAAAGTTAAGAAAAAGGTATTACTAATGTATTTGCTTTATTTGTTTCAGGCAATTTTGTGTGTTTATCTTTTATTATCTTAAGTAAATGCATTTGCTTAGCTTCATTCATATGGCGCAACAAATCATCCGATAGTAAGAACATTTTAAACTGTACTACAAATATATAATAAAAAAATAAAGTAAGCAAAAATTAAAAGCAAATAAACATTAATTGAATCGTTAAATTCAAAAACCAGGCAAGTCAATCTTGTTTTAAAAATGAACGATTCAATAATTAAACCTGTGCTAAATCGTGTTACTAATATATACGACAACCTGTAAATATATTTTTTAAAATCGATGATGACAGCTCATAAAGGATTATATGAAGCCAAGTCTAGGTACCGTGGGTGCTGGTTTTTAAGATGTTTAACCCACCTAGTGTAAAAAAGAAGCAAATCGTGCAAAACGTTACGATTTGATATACATATGGATTTCAAATAAGAAATGGTAAGTTGAAGCTTTCGTTTTTTAGACGTAAGTTCATTATTAATAAAAATTACTGTAAATAAAGATACAGTATATCATAAATAATTTAATTTAAAAAAGCTGTCCTTGTAAAGTTAGAGTTTATGAGAAACTCATATTTTATATCATCTCAATATTACTGAGATAATTACTTTTTAATATGCTGAATAACGTTACTGGGAAGAATGGCTTGCTTATCGTTGCTAGTTACAATATTAAACAGAGACTATAGAACTGCATATAAAAGACAAACTTATAAAATTCGTAGTATTAGTAACAATATTTAGCAAGTAAATAAATAATTTGTTTAAATAAAGAACATAGGATTATTTTTAAGTAAGTCAGTTTGTATTTTAATGTTTTCCATTTCCTTTTTAAGATCTTCTATATTAAATGTGTTAGCGTCCAAAGCTGGTTTTATATAGGTTTTGCCCCTTAAAGCCCCCAAGTGAGCATAATAGGTTGGTGCCGGATAGCTGACGGATCGATTAGTTCAGGCGAACATATGGCATAAATAGTATGCCAATTCTTGAACCTAAAATTAAAAAATCTAGCTTAAACTTAGTAATTAGTAATTAATATACAGGGTGTGTCTAAACCTTTATCAAAGAGATTATCACACTAATAAGTTTAGGCAAAAAAAAACTATCCTATAAACATGGATTCCAATGGGCTTCCTTAAAGATCCACAGGGTGTTAAGTTTTCGGCAAACAGAAAGCGGGTCGTGGCGTTAGCGTGCGTGGACGTAGTGGAGCCCGTTAAAAAACATTAAATCCATTCCTAATAGTCGAACACGCGCGTCTCGTCGCCGTCCCGCCTGGCGTTTCACGGACGTGTTTTTATGTTACATTGAAGCGCTCATGTCCCGCTGTCTGTTGGCCGAAAGCTTTATTATTATTTATGTTACCGTTTACGCACCTTGTTTATTTCTAAAAAAATAATTGAAATTTAGCACACAGCATTCTGGAACTATACTTTGGGAACTTTATATTGATAATAATTAATACCTAGTAAGTGACTACGGTAACTAACTTTATTTAAAAATAAAATTCAATTTTTTTTGTGATAACTTGGATTACTGACTTTTAAGCCAATGTAATACATTTTTTGTTCAGATGTTTTTCTTAATTTGTATATGAAAAACTTTTTTATTTTCAAATTCTCAAAAAAATAAAAAAATAAAAATTGAGAAAAATCTCTGCATGCACCAAAACAAAAAAGAAAATCGCGATAAAAATTTAAATGAATCATAGCATATACGAGGTAGGTGCAAATTAACGAATATACATGACATAAGAAAAAACACCTTTGTTTTTGAACTCGGAGGAAAATATTATTCGGAAAATTTGTTTAGAGTTAAAAGTTGTATCATATTTTAACCTTTAAGTAGGCGCGCGGGGGTCAAATTAATCCCCAGCTTCGCCAATTTTGTAATAACTTTGAGATTTTTACAATTGGACAAAAATCTGTAGGTACCTTCCTAAAACCTTGTTAAGTATATGCTCATAACAAAAAATACAACACTATTCAAAAATTTCACGTTTTTTTTTGCAGCTGGGTCAATTTCACCTACACGCGCCTACTAACGTTACAGTTTCGAGCAATATATCTATATCGAGTTCCGCGAAGTTCAGGGGCTCGAATAAAAATGTATCCCCGACAAAAAGATAATAAGATAATAAATTTTTGTGTGAAATATAAACAGCCAATTTACAAACGTCATATGAAAACAATTTATAAGCTGTGCCTAGCTTCACGACAACAAAAAGGAATAGATTTAGAGCAAACTCCCAGTCTATTTGGTATTATAAATATTTTGAGTAATAAAGAAATATTTCACAGTAAAATAAGGCCAGGCACTAATAATACCGAACTTATTTTGACATCTCAGCTTGCTAAGATGCATGTTGGGATAAAGATTATTTAAATAATGATAGTGCCTGGCTTTATTTATGCCGGTATTAGGTCGTGCCTTATTTTGGTCTTATTTTAACTTCGGAACTGTTCGTGTATCCGAACGGCAGTCGACCACAAAGTCGGAAAGTTTTTAGAAGTAAAAATTCTTGAAAACCTTTCATTTTTTAAATGTATTTCTGTAACTTTTTCATTTAATTAATTAATCATACATGCTTCCAAGTAAAAAAATAATTTAGCAGTAAAAAGAAAGAAAACGAAAAAGTGATTATTGGATGTTTACGGTGTGGGGGTTAATTTGACCCCCGCGCGCCTACTTACGTAATAAAAGCAGGACGTCCTCTTAAAAAATTGGAAAAAAATACTTTTTTACCTTACCCCATATAGAGATTATCTCGAACTAAAGTAGTTGTAATAACCCTATAGCCTCTAGATTTCAAAAAAAAAAAATATCAAAGCTTTGTTATTCTTAAAGCATTTAAGTTCATTAAGATCATTTCAATAAACAAAGGTAAATTTTTGCTTTTTTTGGTTAGGTTTTGTAAATCGATGGATATATAACCACATTTTTCTTACCTCATCGTTGCTTAAATGAAGATCATCATAAAGGGTGACATATTTTGTTGGCCTTGATACACCTTTTAATACTGGCGTGAGATACCAAGTAAAAGTTCTGTTGTGTTGGATTGACAATGGTTGTGTCCACACAAGTGCCTACAATAAAAAAGTGTGATAAGGTGTTGCCTGTAGGTAAACCTTTTTTAACTTAAGGCGTAATTCCACTAAACAACAATCTTTATCCTAAAAAAACAGGGTGTTCGTAAACTGTGCTATGGTAGAATCCTTCCATTCAAATACAGGGTAGTAAACTTTAAAAAAAAAGAAGGGAATTTTTGTTTGACGACAGTCAATTATTCGCAAGCGTTTCGAAAAAAAAATAATTTCAGTGACCATCATATATCGGTGCTGAGTCATGTGCAGTGACGGGCGCGTTTCTTTAAAGTTGGGCGCCTATCCCGCAGAAAAATTTGTATGGTGAGCAGCAAAACGCGAAAGTGCAATATTAAAATTAAATAGATACAGGGCGTTTTAAAATCCAGTACAAATATTTTAAGGCCTTTTTTCAAGATCATATGAACTAAAAACAAAACCCCCTGAAAGTTACAGCCATTGTAAGTTGGAGGGGGCTACATTTTCGCATAAAATCTCACGAAAATTTGCACATCCCTATTGGTTAGGTGTGGTATTTATTGTTCGTCTTAAAAAAGGTAAAAAATCAATTTTACACCAAAAAAAAAAACGATTCATAAAAGTTTCTTTCTACAGAGGGGTGTATTAACGAGGGCAAAGTCTAGCTTGTTGATGACCACAATTTTATGTGTACAATCAATTTCAAAAGTTAAGGTTCACTGGCAGGACAGCCACAGAAAAATTTAAAAATTTGTTTTGGTTGTATTTTTGTGACAAAACAAACAGTTTTCGTGAAAATTGTTTGCTTAGTAGGCTGTGGAAACCAAAAAATTATTTATCTTACGTTCACCTCTATCGATATAGCCTGTTTTCTTTAATAAATGACATACATTTCGTAATTTAAATTTTCAATACACATAAGTAACGGTAAGAAAAAAACGGAATTTTTTAAACATTTTGATAGATTATTTTATTTTGTATTTAAATTTTAAACTAAAAACCGTGTCTAATGACATAGCGTAACATACTCTTTATTTTTAATATTGCGACCATAGATTATTTATTCAAGAATTATTCAGGTTAATATTTATCAGGGCTAGTGTGGACCAATAATTATAAGGTAGTAGTTGCTCACTCAGGTTACTTCTGCCCTGAGAAAAAAGTTTTATGTTATTGAAAATACTTGCTAGAGCTCTTTTTAAGATTTGTTGGATGGTCCGCTCTGGTTCTTGACGCCTCAGTTGAATAAATGGTTTATGAGAAGGGGATGTTTTTAACAGGGCTTTTTTGCGTTTCTTTGCTTCTTGCTTAATTTGCAGGTCGGGCGAGAACAATTCAGGTTGGGCGGTCAACCAACAGCACCCACCCCTGGCGCCGCTACTGGTCATCTATACTAATATTATAAAGAGGTAAAATTTGTAACTTTGTTTGTTTGTAGGGGCTAATCTTCCTAAATAGTGAACCGATCATAACATTTTTTTATAATCAGAAAGCTACACTATTCAGGAGTACTATAGGCTATATTTTATTATGATTGAAGTTCAGAGAAAAATATAATTAACGCTCAACAAAGTGGGCACGGGTCGGCAAGTGTAAATAAATTCGTTCGGTAAATAATCGTTTTCTTCCCCAGATAACGCTAGGAGGATTTCAATTTTTAATTTTTTGTGAGCACTTTGAAGTAAAAAGGCGAATAAAAAAAACAACGTCCTATTGGTTTTTGTTAAAATTAAAATATTGAATAATTTTTAAAAACTCTTCAGGGTTACCTCGACAACCATGTAAAGAAATAGGGGTAAAATTTTAGAAGGATCAGTGCAGTTTTAAAGCTATGATGGTCACCGACTTTGAAAATGTGGGTTGTAAGAAAAGCGCTTTCGCTTTGTTCAAAAGAGTCTTGGATAAAGTGGTTACTTAAACATCTGTATTTTCGTAAATTCTGGTCCTATTCATTTCCAATTTATACAAAATATAAATTAAATATGATAAGTGAAACAAGCTACTAGAGACATGAGGCATAAAGCTGTATTTTTGTTTGCTTAATATAAAGCAAATATAAAATTTTACACACGTTTTCACAGTCAGTAATGTAACGTTTTTTTGTTAGAAATATCCATTCAGGTGCCGCTCGAGACGCCACTGGACTTACAAAATTTAATTAAGTTAGTGCTCTTAATAAACATCATGGCCAAGTTACAACAGAAGTGAGTAAAGAATATTCAGGATCATTTAAAAAAAACACATTTTTTTATACTCTCTGTATCTTAAGAACGAAGAATTTTCGGATTCCTGTTTGTATGAACTTTTTTCTTATTTTAATTAGACTACACCCTGTATAGAGGGATCTCTAGTGGAAAATGTAAGTTTAAAAAACGCATACCAAAACAAACGGTAGATACTATTACTATCGTCAGAAAACTGGAATAATTATACAGCTACGCAAAAAAAATTAGTTCTGATCTGAGGCTCTGGTTACGGTTACTGAATGTTCTTGGGGTGACCCCGTCACATCAGGGTTAAGAAATATACAGTGTGCAACAAATGGGAAACTTTTTTATTTGCAATTTATCAAAAAAAATCATAAAAGTTGGTGCATGGTCCCAAAGCGTACTAGCAGTATTTTGTTGTATTAAAAGCTAAGGATATACAGAGTAGGTCAAAAACTTAAAACCGTTTAAAAGTAAGTAGACTATACAATATCTTCGTGGATGCTGGGGTTGGTCTTTGCACTGCTGATGTGAGAGAGTTGAATTTGTCAGATCATCGAGCACAATTTGTTGGTCTTTTGGTGGATAGAACGACTGATGCCTTCACACCGGGCTCATTGACATGCCGCCCTTTAACACAAAAAGGTATGTGTACATTTTTAATTGTGTGTCTGCTGTTAACTGGAGCTTTGTTAGTGTTGGTAACATCAATGTTGGGGAGAAGTTTAGTAGATTTATGTCTCTTTTGGAAGAGGCATACCTGAAATCTTTTCCTGAAAAACACTATAAAGTTAGATCGTCTCAGTATGAAAGGATAACATGGTTTGATGAGGAGCTGAGATTTATGCGAGAACAACTAAATTTTTTAAAAGAACTAAGCCAACAATATGAAAGTCCAGAAATCTTTCGTATTCTAAAGGAATTCAAAAGGGAATATAAACTTGCAATACGGAGAGCAAAAATTAGAACAAATGATGTAAAGATTCGGTCATCTAAAAATCCAGCTCGCTCAATGTGGGAAATTATAAATAAAAACGAGGTCTAATTAAATCAACTACGAAAACTAAAAATATAACACCAGATGACTTTAACAATTTTTTCTCTAGCATTGCTCACACACTTGTTGGGGATATACCACCATCTGACCCAAATTTTGTGGATGGTATAGGCTTTACTACTCCTGATGAACCATTCTCTTTTTCAGAAATCACTTTTAACCAGGTTAGAGATATCATATGTTTGGAATGTCAGTGAGGCTTGTAAAATCCATAAAGAATATCATTATTATACCTCTCACAAAATTGATAAACCTATGTTTTAGGGAGAATCACTTTCCTGATGTTCTTAAAAGAGCATTAGTTACTCCGATTTTTAAGCAGGGTGACCCAGAATTGCCACAGAACTACAGGCCAATATCGTTGCTTCCCATTATCTCCAAAATTATTGAGAAATGCATGTCACTACAGATTGTAAACTTTCTTGAACAGAATAACTGCTTTTCAAATTCTCAATTTGGTTTTAAAGGCGACAGAAGTACTGTCCTTGCCATTTTGGATCTTGTTTCCTATATCATAGAGTCTTTTCACAAACTCGAATATGATGCAGTTCTGCTTTGTGACTTATCCAAAGCTTTCGATTGTGTAGACCATGGTATACTTATGCAAAAACTCAAAAATATAACTTCAGTAATGAAAGCATTGAGTTTCTGGGTTCATATCTGGCAAATAGGAGACATGCTGTGAAGGTTGCTGGGGTGTTATCAGCAGAGAGTGTCATTGACATAGGCGTCCCACAAGGATCAGTGCTGGGTCCTATTCTTTTCCTTATTTATATCAATGTCCTACCATCAATTAATTCAAAAAAAAAATATACACTTTTTGCTGATGACACAACAGTGTCATTTGCAGCAGACAGTCTGGAGGGGCGCTGGCAGGGTCCATGTCTGCTGGAGTTAGAGCGGAGGAGTGGTTCTGTGCTAATCGGTTGCTTTTGAACCAGGCAAAGACTAGGAGGGTTGTGTTTTTGCTGAGAGATACTGGAGACCTGGTACAGCGGGAGGATGACTTGAAGTTTTTAGGTGTCTATTTAGACCTTAAACTCCAGTGGGGAGTACACGTAGATCAAGTTTGCAAGAAACTAAGTTTAAATCTATTCTTTCTTCGAAATCCTAAAGACTGTGTATCGGCTGACACACTTAGGACAGCCTACTTTTCAATATTTCATACCCACCTCTCCTATGCTGTCTTGGCGTGGGGTCACTCCGCTGAGGCCTACCGAGTGTTTGGGCTGCAGAGGAAGGCAGTGCGGGATCTGGCGGGGCTGGGCTTTCAGGACGACTGTAGGGAGGCGTTTAAGTCTTTAAAGATATTGACATTTCCATGCCAGTACGTTCTGGAAAACCTTCCTTATATTAAACGGAATATGGGCTCTTTCCCAGTTCACGAAGATGTACACGGCCATAACACCAGACATAAGCACAATATTGTGCCTGCCTACTGCAGATTGAAAAGGTGTCAAAGCGGACCAGGGTATTGGGCAATTAAATTCTTTAATAGACTGCCTGACAACTTAAGACTGTTGCCAGAGAGAGATTTTAAAAATAGGATTAAGGACATTTTATTGAATTGTACATTTTATTCTCATGAAGAATTTATTCAACATGAATTTTAATTGTTTGTTAGGTATTGTTCTAGATGATAGTTGGTATTTAGGTGAATATATTTTTTATATCATGATGACGTATGTAAGCAATTTCTGTGATAACATGAATAAATTGAGTATTGAGTATTATAAACGAAGCTGGAGAGCCAAGAAAATATGGCTGATATATTGTATGATGTAACATAAAATACAAAAATAAATTAAGTTACCTGCGGGTACGTTGTAGTTTCCCTTAATAAGTTTGCCAGACCTATTTGTGTAGTCCTGATCTTCCGAATCTCTATCATCTAATGGAAACAGGCGGGTATGATGGCGTTTTTGCACTACAAGAAAGGTTATTGTTGGATCATATCCTTCTTTTTGCACCACTTTACAAGCATTTTTGATAGCCTGAAAAAAAAATAAAATGGGTTTTGTAGACAAAAAGAACTGCACATAACTCAAAAAGTAAAAATACAGAGTGGTATATCTATATGAAACAAAAGTTCGAAACGAAGTATTTGTTTGATTTTCTCGTCAAAATTAATTAATTTGATAAACAAACGCCGTTTTTAAAATATAAAAACTCAGAACTGCTTAAAATTTAAATAACAATCAAAATAATATCTATATTTCTCTTTCAAAATTATAAAAACCCTAAGAAGATATGTTCTATATTGGTTCGGCGGATTCATTTAATAGATGTTATTTTTTGGACACATGCAAAGTCAGATTAAAAACCAAAAGAAAAAATTTAAAAGTTAACTATTATTTAGGCTTAAAAATGAAATTTTTGTAGCTTTTTGTTAGAAAAAATCTGAAAACCTTTGACATTAAATGGCAGACTTGCCACCAAAAAGTCGATTTTTAGTTTTTTATTTACTTATTTTTTTTTTTTTGGATTTTTTGGTTTTTTAATCTGACTTGGCGTGTGTCCAAAAAATAACATTTATTAACTTGAGGAGGATTTATGATTATTTATAAAAAGTCACAAATGACTTTTGACACATTCGAAGTTAATCAACTAGAAGACGTTCCACAATTCGCAAATCGCATTCCGTAACTATATAAAGTACATTTACAACTAATTCTGAAATTTCAAATTGACATTTAGACAATTGGTTATACTTCACTTGTTAAATTCAAATTTGATAAGTGAAGTTTAACCAATTGTTTAAATGTCAATTTGAAATTTCATAATTTTGTTGTAAATATAGCATTACGCGAGCCAGCCGGCGTTCGATAGGCCAAATTTGTGACATTGAAAGAGGGATCTGTCCGCGTAGCGTAGGTTTATTTGTGATAAAATGTACTAGTTATAAAAATATAGAAACCTGAAATGTTATAAAATAATAAACTAAAAATAAAATCGAACGATAACATAATTTCTGAAAGTCTTCTTTTCGAGAAATTTGTCGCCACAATTCGTCGTGAGACACCCTGTATAAGGGCAAAATAACTTACTCCAATTGGTATCAAGCTAAATTACGATTAGTAAAGACGACGTATTTACCATAGCAGAGTAGAATTAAATTTGAAACAAGAAAAATACCCTAATGATTTTATTTAGGAATTAATATACCTACCTGTATTTCACTGTTCAGAACCTCAGCAAATTGTCCTTCCGAAACGCCATCTCTAAAGAATATTATATGCTCTGGTTTCGTTAGGTTATTTCTCCTATAGTAGAAGGTAAGCTGCTCCACCACCATTGCCTCCAAGTCCACAATATATTCCATATTAGACTCTTGAAGGCGCAAACAAGGATTATATTGGAACGCACTGGGGTCGTGTGAAGCAATTACAGCGGCGACACTAGGCACACCTAAAAACAAAACCGTGCTAATGATTGTTGGAAATGTGACTTAATATCAATGGAACAATATTGAGTCTTAAGCAAGCCACTAAAAATCGACTATCCAATTTTAATGTATCTATTAACATATTGTGGTAGCTTCATAGCTTTATACAAATAATTGCTTATAAATAATTAGTTTTATAATAAACAAATGAAAATTTAGCTAACTTCTCGGTGTTGCAGAAGAAGTTTGTTTATATAAATATAATTTCAACAACAAATATTTGTTAATCTATTAACTAAATTATGACACAAAAAAATTTTTGATGCTCTCTTACCAGAAGAAAGATATAAACGCTTTAATGCGCCGGATACCGGTTTTATTTAGTCGATTTGGCGATTGAACGTACTATAAAGTATACAGCGTAGTGTTGGGAAATACGGTGATTTTTCGGTAACCGGTAAAACGGCGACAGTGATTTCTAAATTACCGTGATTTTAAACAGTGATTTCAATCACTGCAGTGACTTGAATATACATATACACGCTCCCTTATTTGTTTACGACGCAAACAGCAGAAATAAACTAAAACTAAAAGCTTTTATTTTATATGTGTTAACCAAATTTACTCCTATTACGCCCACTGCCGGAAAAAACCCATTAAATACGCAAAAAAAGCGGCACCCTTTATCGGTATCGGTCGAGCGGCACATTTATTTATGTTCTCTTTGACTTGGCGGTGCCCGCCACGTCTAAACAATATAAATATCATATCAGCTAAAATCACTGTTTTCCTTTACATATTATTTTTAAATAATAATTCATAGGTATATCATATTTCGATCGGCGCGTTCGACAATGTGTGTTGTGTCGATGCCGATTGCAGTATTCGCTTCGATCACTGATCATCGTATTTGCAAAAAGTAAATCACTGGTAGCGCCAGTGATTTTCCATTCACCTGTAAAATATCGCGGTTATTGAGATATCGCCCAACACTAATACAGCGGCTAAGGCGGACGCGCTACTCAGAGCGCTGTGTCTTACGCCGAGTTTCTGAACATATTTTTACCTTCTGACGTCTTCTTATACTTTAAAAGGTTTCCATAGAAATTCAGGTCTAATTGTCGTTTTACATACAACAGGCGACCAGTTTAAAACTTCAAATTTCACATTATTGATGTAAAAATTTTTAAAATTTAGAAAATTGATGATTTTCTACCTATAATATATTACAAAGCTGGATTTATAGATTTCGTTTCTGTTTCCGGCAACTTTCCATTTGTCTATTTATATTTTCTGTTTACCGTTTCCATATACCATATCAGAAACCGAAACGTCAAACGGAGATCGGTGACGAAAACGTCAATCTACAAATTCAGCTTAATACTTTGTAATTTTAACATTAGATCGTCGTTTTTCCCGTGTATTTTAAACGGGAAAAATTTTAAATTTTACCTCGGGCTTTATTGTCTCCTTTTGCTTCGCGTGGAGAGACAACACAACCTCAAACTAGAATCTAGAGCTTTTTTCTTTTTATAATAAATAACTACTGATATTTTATATTTACCTTCATTTCGACCAGGGTGAGTGACATCCGCCCCCATAATCATAACTGGTCGATCTTGTAACAGCTTAGGTTTTGTCACAAAAGTATGATTGACACCATCTAACTTGCCGTTGACCTTTAGTAGGATATTCATTGCAGTCATACCGTTGAATCTGCTTATGGTTCTAGCAGTTATGCATTGTGTAAGGCAACTAGCAGTAAGCTAAAATACAAAAAGGTATTGATGTTATTTGTCAGTTTTTAATAAAAGCCGTAAAAATTTCTTTATTCCATTTAATTTTATTCCTAAATTTTTTCTTGTCCAAACCACTTAATTATGTTAGGTTTGTTTATATTTTTTAGTATTTATCTTTAATTAAAAATTTGGTCTATTGTGTTAAAAACTTAATAAAATTAATATTGTCTTATCATAAAATTGTATTATTGTTATACAACTTTTCTTTACCATGCCCAATTTTTAAAACTAAGTATATTTTTAATAGTTGGGCCAACTTCACCAAAAAGGGGTTTGAATATTATTGTTTTCATTCTAAACATACAGTGTGGTTCATTAAGTGGGTGACAAATGGTGAACTTTTTATTTGTTTTTTTTTTATAAAAGTTGGTGTATCCTAAATAATATTATGAGTGTAGTAGGTTTTAATGAAAGTCCAAGATTATACCAATTGAAGGTTTTTTTCAAAAACAGCCAATGTCAAATTTTCAATATTTTCGGGATATAAAAAAACCCCAACCATATGGCTAATTCTATAGACGTTTAAGTAATATATTCGTAAATATATCTGTATTTCGTGCATTTAGAGATATATTTGAAGGTTCTATAGGTATTCCCTTTTTTTCGTAAATTAACAAAAACTTGACATTGTCTGTTTTTCCTAAAAATTCAAAATAAAATGTACTACAATTTTTTTACCATTTTATTAAATACACAAATACACTTAAAAACTCGTCAAAACAACCATTTTATATTATTTACACCTGTCACTATCATCCTCATTCAAATTGATGTCACTGTCAGCTTCAGCAACTTAAATTTTTTTATAATGCCACAAAAATTATTTTTTTGAGAAATGCTGATAGAGCTAAGACATTTTTTATTTTCACATTGTTTACAGGTACTGAATTCTTGTACAACAGTTTTAGCTCTAAGCTCTTTGAAAATTTTGGTTTTGTTGTAAATTGGAAAAAAACTTGACATTGGTTGTTTTTGTGAAACTAGTCGATTTTCCACTTGCATTATTTGGTGATTATGGCAGTTCTCGTTACAATAGTCGGTCAGGATAAGAAAAAGGAATTTTTACATAGGGTGGTGCCAACAGCACAAAATAAGAAAAATATTTTATTTGTTTTTGCAAAAAAAACTTTAATTAAGTAAAACACTGAAAACTGCTTTAGAGTAATGTGCCCTGCTTTCCAAAAATATAATTAAATGGCAAATTTAAAAGCATTTTAGATTTAAAAATTATTATTAATAATTTTATTAAGTCATGGCTACTATTCAAGTATTATTTGTTTTTAACAAGAAAAATCTTTTTTTTACGTACAAAAATGTTTGCCTCAAATTCTTATAAAATCGTTAAAGAGATAATTAAAAAAAATTCAAAAATAAAAATTTGAATAGGAGGGTGTGAATTTTTATATAAGCGGTACTTTTAAGAAATTACTTGTCTCTTAGTTTTTTAAATGGGGATACTTTACGGTTAGGCAGTTTTCAGTTTTTTATTTATTTACCATGTATATCTCTAAACTTTTAATAAAACTGCTAATATAGTTTAGGACTCACTAACTTTGTAAATAATAAAATATTCTGGACAAAACAAAATCCGGTATAGAGGCACAAAAAAGCTTGACAAGTTAAATGGTATTTAGTATATTATCTAGAACAGGGCTGTCCAAACAACGGCCCGCGGCTTGTTTTCATACGGCCCGCGACGCATGTTTTAAAATTTAAATCTACAGTGCAAAATAATCTGAAAATAGTTTTGAATACGATTTTTCTTTTTTCCAAATGGCGAAGAACATTATACCGAAATGAGAAAGTTTGAAGAATACAACTTTTCTGACCACCTGAGGTAAATCGACGAAGTGATTTTTGAATTTGAGCAGCGTTTCGCAGATTTCAAAATAATTGAGAGTGATTTGTCTGTTTTTACTCATCCATTAACGATTCAAATCAAAACCGTAAAGACTGATTACCAGTTGGCATTGTGTGACGTACAGGCAGACCCCTTTTACAAGGCTAGAACAGAAACTGGAATGGATTTTAAGATCCTTTTCAATCGTTTCCCCAAATTAACAAATTTTGGCTTAAAAATCGGATCGATGATGGGCAGCACTTATTTATGTGAGAGTGTGTATTCAACCATGAGCTTTATAAAATCTAAGTACCTACAGATCTTCACTGTCAGATAAGTCACTTCTTCATGCAATGCGTCTGGAAACAACGAATGTTGATGTTGATATCGATGTAATTGTTAAAGATAAATTAACGAAAAACCAATAAACATCAAAAGAAATTATTACCCTGTATTTAATTTTCCTACAAATTGAAAATATTTTTTTCTGCAGGCCTCAAGCTTTTGTAGTAAATTTAAATGGCACGCGAAGGTATGTAGTTTGGACAGCCCTGATCTAGAAATACTAAAACATATTAAATGGTTCTAAGAGCAGTTTCAAATGACAAAAAAATATTTAAAGTTATTATTTTAAATATGTATTAATTTTACAAAAAAAAGATATTCTTTATAAAAAGTTCTGCATGATCCAAAACCTAAAATACAATCATCAGATATTAAATTATGACTGTTATCTACAAAGCTGAGCCAAAAATAAAATTTGTGCTTAAGAATAAAGTACTTGTATTTTGGTTAATATCAAAAAATGTTAAAAATAAAACATGAATAAAATGAACAACTACTGCTGAATATGCAATTTTGTTTATTTACAATTTTTTTTATAATTTTTTCTTTGTGATAATGGTAAAGTTAATGTTTGTAGGTTAGTTCAATACAATCCTTTTTTTATAACAATTTTCGATATTAGCAAAAATTCAGGTACTTTACTCTTGAGCAAAAATTACATTTTTGACCAAACCTCGTAAACGACTGATACAATTTGATATCTCATGGTTGCAATTTAGGTTTTGAACTAACTTTTAGGAATAATTTTTCTGTCGTTAAATTATTATTTTTTTTATATAACGCAAACTTACATAGACACACTGTATAAATTAGACCAAAAAAATCTTCCTTAGCCCAGACTAATGAAACATCACCATATTTTTTTATCGCACACTTGGTTATATCATAAATTATAATTTTAAAACACTACTTGATTTTTTATACTAACCTCTGCAGCTCCTTTTACATAGGAATACACGGTTGTTCCGTACTCTGAACTTGGAATTATCACAAAAATAATGTTATAGTTCTTAGGTTTTTGGTTTTGGAAATATGCCGTCACCTCAGCTTGTGTTGGACCAAACTTATTTCGGCCACGCAGCGTCTCAAAATCAGGATCGCTAATGATATTAACACCACAACTTTTTGCAGCCGATTTTATCTACAATAAAATATATAAATATATAATTTGCCCTTAAATATATACAAAAAATTTTAATAAATACTCTTATAAAGCCACAGCTTCTTATGTAAATAGGTTTGGGCAAAAGGACCCTGTAGAGGAAATTAAGAAAAGGTTTTTTAGTTTTAATAAAAAAATAACCTTATGTATCCCAACTTTTTGGTTGTCACTGTATGTAAACTCATAATTAGAGTGGGTCAAAGTGAAACTCATGCACCTAAATCAAATATTTTCTAACACATCACAAAACTGCAGAAACTGAAATACTCAAAATGTAAGTTTAAACTAAAGTGATATACTTCATTGAAAAAACCCGCGCTATGTGCCAACCTACATAAAAAAAACAAAATTAAACAAATTTCAACCCTAAAATGAAACTCATACAATGTGAAAAAAATTAATTGACTCCTTAGACGCAACTACTTTTAAATGGTTTCTTGAAGCAATTTCGCATCGACTTCACCAGTATCACAATATTCTGGTGATATTTTGGATCATTCTTCAGTTAACGCAGCTTTAAGTTGATCTTTGTTTGGAATTTCATATTTCCCAACTGAAATGTATAGTTAGCTCTATAAATTTCCAATTAAATTAAGGTCATGAGTTTGTGGACATGTGCTTTATTTGTTTTTTGTCTTATGTTTTGGATCGTCATCTTAGTAAAATTAAATGACCTTTCTATTTTAAATTTCTTAGCCGTTTGTTTTAAATTTAGTTTGAAAATATCCAAATATGTACTTGTTTTAGGTCAAATTACTTTCAATAAATTTTAAATAGCATGGTCCTTCTGCACAAATTAATTTCGCGATCCCGAGGTTTGCAAGTAGGAACAGTAGATATTTTTATTTGCCATCGCCCAGTACTAATATATATTGTATATGTCACCAATTCAAAGAATGTGCTCCTTATACAATGGCATTGCATATCACTGTGATTTTTCCATGAATTATAGAGTGTTTGTTCAAGTATGCATAGAACATCTTTAGGTATGAGATTTTGGTCTTAAGGCTCGTGTACACTGGCAATAATATTGCGACATTTATTGCTACATATACTTGCACGACTGTTTACACTAGGGGAATTTTTCGCGCAAATTATGCTAGCAAATAATTGCGAGAGAAAATGTCACAAATTTTTGCGTGAAATATGTCTTGCCTGTTTACACCTCTGAGAGTTCACTAGATAGTTGAATTATTTTTTAGTCGCATGTATGTGTGTTTGAGGCATTTTTTTCGAAAATGTCGGTTCAACAAACTAAATATGCTGCTGCATACATAGTTTTACATTTGTTGGAAAAAAGTAAGAAGAAAAAAAGGATATGGACCAGACAATGGGTATTAAGAAGATGTAATCTCGGAGTTCACAACACATTGTTGTCCGAACTGAGAATAGAAGACCCTTCGCAACTTGATAATTTTTTGCGTATGTCAAGAGCTGATTTTGATTATCTTTTAAAATTAGTTGGGCCAAGCATTAGTAAACGTGACACACAGATGCGTTGTGCTATTACGGCTAGTGAGCGACTTTGTTTGACTTTGAGATTTTTAGCAACAGGTAAATAATAAATCAAGAAATTGCGTTCGCAAATTATGCAATTTTCTCGAAATTTCACTTTCAACCGTACTAAACTTTTCCGCTAACATTTTTAAAGCATTTTGTTTCTTGATCCTATTCCTATAAATATTACTTTTAACGTCCCATAATTCTGGGTACATTTCATAGATAACCTACATTTAGATCTGCAGTGGCAAGAAGCATTTTTCGGATTTTTACGACCGCGCGCAGTGGGTGGACGAACATGCGCACTTAAAAGCCGTGGCAAAATACAAACACCGGCACCCCGTACCCTTCGTCCGCGGTCTGATCGTAACGCTCATAAGCTACCGTACTTCGAACAGACGGCGTCCTGGCCGTCAACAAATTATTTCTTATAATGCAAATAGTTTGTTTGGGTACGAGTGCGTTTACCCTCAACTGGCTTGCGTACAAACCGGTTTTTTCGCCCATGAAATGTAACTTTTGTTTCGCGCAAGTTATAACATTAGCAATCCATCGAGATCAGTGGTACATTTCCCATTCTGTTATCAATAAAAATGTTTCGTCTTTTGTCCAAGATCTTTTGACGCCATTTCAGATCTCTCGCAGAATATTCCAACACGTTTGGAATAAATCCTTGATTTTAGAGAGAGCAGCCGATTTCGCGAAATAACGTGTTTAGACTGGCAATATTCTTACTTGCCGAGATCACCGGACGAAACCAAAAGTAATTTCGCAATTTTGGTCTCGCGAAAGTTTACACGGGCGCCGACATCTGCTCTCGCAATAAATGTCGCAATATTATTGCCAGTGTACACGAGCCTTAAAAGTTATATTAAGTTTCTATTTTGGTTTAAAATTATTTTCTGTATTGTATTATTTAATTTTATATAGTTTATATTATAGTTATATTTGTAGCCCTGTTAATGGTTGCCTGTTGGGCTTGTAATAAATAAATAAATAAATAAATAAATAAACAAATGGAACCCAAGACCATAACGGATCTTATTTCATGTTTAACAGCAACGCCCATTTTTTTTTTCTTTTTTTTTTACTTCATGATTCCTTGGGTCTTATCACACCTAGTGTTGTCCATAAAACCAAAAATGTTAAATTGGTTTTTATTACCAAAAATACCACCGTAATAGTACTCAAGTTAATTTTCTTAAAATTTTTCGGCAAAATGCAAACGCTTTTGTTTATTCACTTTGTTTGCCCATGGTTTTTCCTAGCTGCTCTGCTGTTAAGCTGCTCTTTTTTGTACAAGTTACGGATTGTTTAAGTTAATAGCTATGATCAATAGATTTATTAAGGTAATTTTCTACCATTTTTGCAAATTTTGAGCAGATATAATAGTTTTTTTCAATTTTTAAAGTGATCTGGGACGGTTTTTACAGTTAAAAAGCTTCTTTTTAACATTTCTACAATTTTTGAGTACGATTTTCTATTTTGAATATGATGAATGATTAATCCCCTTTTTAGTAACTGTGGTTAGGCCTCGTTGACGGCCCATGTTAATAAAATTGTAAATTTCAAATTTAAATATGTTAAGCTGGAGTAAGAGAGAATACAGGGTGTTTCACAACTTATCCGACAAACTTTAAGGGCTAATTCTACAATAAAAATATAAAGAAAACTTCATATAAAATATGTCCTAAACGTCTTAGTTTTTGAAATAATGGGTGTTATTTTTTTTATTGTTTTTTTTATAATAACTTTTATACCAACTTAGATATTTAAAAAAAAATTGGGGGCCACCTCCTATGCACCAAAAAACATTTTTTACCATTCAAGAAAAAATTAATTTATACCAGTGTTGTTCATGAGGGGTTTAAGGTAAATATTTTTTAATAAAAAATGGTACGCCACTGCGTTTTTCTAAAATAAAAATATTTTTTAAGATGCCCATTCAGTTTGACACAAATTTGATTTCTTGACTATTTTTCATTTGATGCAAGGTTTTCGCGTAAATAAATAAAAACCATTTCTCGGCACGGTCATTTCATATGGATAAAATCAAATTCTACAGTGAAAAATTACCTTCGATATTTATGGAGGTGATCTGCAAACCACAGATTTTGACAAAATCAACAAAACCGAGTTTTGGATGGAATATTATATTTTAAATAGAGTTCCATTGCCAAATTAAGAGATTTTCTTAAGTAACTGTATTCGTTCTATCCCAACTTCCTAAAAATGTTAGACATTTTATTCAAGTGCGCAACAGAAAGCTGTTTTTTTTTAATAATCTCTAATGCAAAAACTGCAGATCACCTCCTCATTTATTCTTTAATTAGATATGGATTTGACCATGCCGAGAAATGAATTTTATTTATTTACGCGAAAACCGTGCATCAAATGAAAAAATTCATGAGACTAAATTTGTGTCAAATTAAAAAATATTTTTATTTTAGAAAAATGCAGTGGCGTCCCATTTCTTTCTTAAAAATATTTTCCTTAAACCCTTCATGAACGACACTGGTAAAGTTTTTTTCTTGTATGCTAAAAAATGCCTTTGGGTGCATAGGAGGCTTCCCCAAATTTTTTCAAAATATCTAAGTTGGTATAAAAGTTAATCTAAAAAAACACATTTTTTAAACCCTGTAGTTTAAAAAAGTAAGACGTTTAGTACATGTTTCATATGAAGTTTTTTTATTGTATGAATTAGTCCTTAAAGTTTGTCGGATAAGTTGTGAAACACCCTGTATATGTATGTAAAATATTACCTAATTTAAACAATTTGGTATTAGCATTATAAGCAAAGTAAAAATTTTCCGAAACAAAAACGATTTTTTACTAAATTCTTAATTACAAAAAACTTGCATTGGATAAAAACAATTATAGTTTGGGTATATGTGTGCTTATACCACAAATAATAAATTTAAAAATCCTAAGTGTATGAGTTTCACTTTGACTCTTGCAATTTCCTACATTGTCCAATGTCCTACATAACAGTTTTAACAAATAATTTTTTTCGTGTATTTTATTTATTTGTTATAGTCTTAACTAAAGTGTTTTAAGAAAGTAATGTAACGGTCAAATATCTCATAACCTAGACGCTTTAGAAAGAGTTTTAAGAAAAAGTTGCATAATACCAGCGATCTATTTACACGATAGTACCTCCTCCATATTTTGTCAATTTTAAAAATGGTAAAAAACCACCTTTTTAAAAATGCATTACACTTTGTATTTTTTTCAAGCCTAAAACTAATCTAATTCTTAAGACTACTGAGTTTATATACAGTGGGGAACACAATTTACCCGTTATGGAGTCTATATGGAATGGTTTGAAACCACTGCTATTAATACAGCAATCGTCAAACCAAAAATCTGGCTTCGGTAAGTCGACGATATTTTTATAATCTGGAATGGTACCGACAGACAGCTAGACTGCTTTCTTAATCATCTAAATTTAATAAATAACTCCATTAAATTTACCATAGAGAAAGAGAAAATGGACGTCTCTCTGGAGTTCTCGTAAGCAGACAAAATGGAGCTATTAGCACATCTGTATATAGAAAACCCAAACTAGGAATAATCAAAACGTTATGTAAACGTGCAACCACAATATGTAGCGACAAAACAACTCTGAATGCTGAACTAGGCAACATCAAAGCGGACCTGCTTCAGAATGATTATACTGAGAGATCTATAAGTAAGATTACAAATTGTTGTAATGTGGACCAATAGTGCGACCACCTGAATAAGATGCTCTCTCTCCTAAAAATTCCATATGTAAAAGGAACGTCCGAAAAGATTAGACAAAGAAATATGGAATTAAAACTGTCTTTAAATCCGGATTTACTTAAAGAAACATCGTGACAAAAACAAAATCCAATTCCTAGAGGTCTCAACAACACAATATTAAGTGGTCAGAAGCACGGGTTGTTCACGAGGAACCATATTAGGGAAAGTGTAAATTTAAGGAAGCTGTCTTCATTGAGAACAATGATGGTATTTTTAGCAAAGCAAGTGTGGAAATTCCAAACATTTGGAAACCACTCTTAAAGCGAACCAATGCTGGCGTCCTAGGTGCGCAACCCCACGCTTGACCGCACCCAACTCCATCACGGGTAAATGGTCTTCCCCACTGTATATAAACTTAGTAGTCCTAAGAAGTAGATTAGTATACACTTGAAAACGGACGGAGTTCGTACTGCCCGAAACGTTGTGTGAAGAAAAAAATAAAGACAATGAAATTTCGAAACTCTTCTTTTAATATTGATTACATACATACCTCTTTCACAAATGTGTCTATGACTCTATCGTTCACGTAACGATCATTGGATATGTCCACTATGGCCCATTTAGAAATTGTTTGGGCAGTAAGAAATTTATTACCTCGCCATGCTCCTTTGGTTACGAATTCTTTACGTCCAGCTAAAAAATAAATACTAACTAATTTTAAAAAGTTCATATAAAAATTACAAAAAAAATCAATACCGGGTCTTCATAGCAGAACTTAACATTAGCTTTGTTTTTTTTTAATAGCAAAACAAATTTTGGTATTTTTAAAATTTTCAAGTACACTGAACCACAATATTAACGCACAAGTTAAAATTGGCCCTATTTTTGTTGTTCTATATTTTTTGAACCTATGGTTCGATTTAACTAAGACTTTTTTGAATTAAACGCTTACTTTCTAGGAATTTCATTATGATCCCAATTTTTGTTTAAAGTTAAATTTTCATATTATAACTGGTGTATTAAAAACTATATGTTTTTCTAAGAAAATTCATAACACCCTGTGGACATTACTAGCAATCGTAATATATCGCAATTAACATCAGACTTTAGCCTCAGGATTTACCGTTTTGTAACTTTAACATGTGTTTTTATTAACTTAATTCAAATTACATTTTTAATAAGATAAATTAATTATTAACTTAAAACAATTAGAAAGAATTAATAGCATATGTTGCCACCCCTACTTCTTACTACAGCTTCACATCGGCGGGGCATACTGAAAATAAAACTTGGAATTTGTTGCTGATCAATCTGATTCCAAAGGTTAACAACTATTGTGTCTATCTCATTAAGAGAATGAAAGAGACTGCTGTTGTCTTGGTCTTCTACCCACAATATTCCACAGATGCTCTATCGGGTTGAGATCTGGACTATGTAAAGGCCAATTCATGGTTTTAATATTTACCTCATGTAAATATTCGTTGACAATATATGCTACTTTTTTATCGTGCATTACTAAAAAAATATTGCCAATATAAGGAGCAGAAAGGAACAACGTACTCGGATAAAACATCATTGATGTACCTCTCGCTGTTTAAAGAACTATAGTTTGTCAGTTGACATTTACCTACAGTCGACACTTAGCTTAAATTTCTGACTTTCCAAAGACTACCATGTTTTTGTTCTTAAAAGTGTCAATAAATAAAGTAATTTATTAATGAAAACATGTTAAGTTATAAAATGGTATATCTCATTAAATAACAAGGATAGAATAAATCAAGAACGCAAATGTAGAAGAGACATGAGGCTAAAGTCTGATGTTAATTGCAATATGTAACAATGGCTAGTAATGTCTACAGGGTGTACCAAATTTACGAGAAAAAGCATATAGTTCTTAATACACCCTGTATAATTTGAAAATGTAGCTTTTAACAATAATTTAGATCCTAATAAGATTTTTAGGAAGCAAGCCTTTATTATAAAAAGTTTCCTTTTAATCAGAATATAGGTTCGAAAAATATATAACTACAAAACTATGACAAATTTTATATTGTGCCTTAATAATGTGGTTCAGTGAATTAAAGTCTCCTGTTAAAAACCTCCCCCTTATTACGCTTAAGACAGCCACGGTACGTTAGCCCAAGAAAAGGTCAAGTTATAACTTCGGCGTAAGCGTTATTATTTGCTGTTAAGAATGGATGTATGTATGTATACAGGGTGATTTAAAGTTAAAAAAAATATTTTTTATTGCTCTGTATGATGTGCTGATAAAAGAGAATAAATACATACAGTAAGGATATTAAAATAGTCCCCCTTTATCTGTTGAATGGGACAAGATATCGAGATCGGGTAAAAGGGTCTCACTTAAACCACTCTGTGGCATAAAAATAATTTCGGTCACGGGGCTTAGTGCCAAAGGGGAACTGGCAATTTTTTTTTCATAAAAAAGAAGTGTGGCTTCAAGTAAAGAATTAAAGGGCTTTTTAAAAGAGTTCTACATGACCCCCTTTCCATTTGAAAAAAAGTTGTACTAGGCCATGTGACAGAAATTATTTTTATACGACAGAGTAGTTAAAGCGACAAGGTTAGTTTATATTTATAAGGTTTCGACATATCCTTAACTTTTAGGCGGTTCGAGGTCGGGGACGCAAGGGCACTCCACGGAGAAAAGTTGGCAAGACTGGGTAAAATCAAAGCTGATGATCAATCCAGTGGCGTCTAGAATTTGCGCATTTCATTTTGCATTGTTTTGGAAGTGATATTTGTTGAAAGATGTAACTCCGAATGTTTCTTATTTAAAGTAAAATAATTTACAACCTAATAATTAAAAACTGTTGTGTAAACGGTGGTTCTACTAATACAATAATACAGTTTATCTCCGGCACTGAACAACATGGCCGAAAAATGGGAGATGTGGCGTCATAACACGTCAAAGCAATATGGCCGAATGTCGCGACCTTATATAGACCGACTTTGTTAAAGTGACACTTTCTTACCCAAATTTTACCCCATCTCAATATCGTGTCTTATTTAAAGATATAAGGGGAAACTCTTTTAATATCCTCACTGTATGTAATTAAATTTTACCCTCACTTTTTGATATTTCCTTTACCCAATTGTGTTGGTACGTTAATTATTATTAAAACAAATATAAGCATTTAGAAAAACCTAAGGTTATGCGATAATATTTAGGGGAGTGTAATAAAGCTTTATTCCATTCTATTTTATCCTTACCATACTGAAGTTCAGGCGTTGGCAAAATCCTGGCATCCATTGTTTCAAACTTATCACTGATAGAAATTCCAAATTCTTGAACACATGGACTAGTATTATATTTCGCTTCTCTAAAACGTTTCATTGTATTATCCTTATGATTATGGGTCGTTGTAGCCGCCACGCTAAGCATGTTAGTAGTTTGAAAATCATCCATTTTTCTTTTAACGGATTGATCTTTTTCTATCACACAAAGCTCTGGTGGTATTAGAATCCTTATTGGTCCAGTTTTACTACCAACCCACAAAAGTGGTATGTCTGGATATTGGATATTGTATTTTTCTCGGTCCTGCAAATTATATTAGATTTACCGTAAAACACTTTCGCAGTAGATAACTAAACTTACTATAATATGACTTAAATGTTAAATTTTTGTCTTGAATTTTTAAGATTTAACTTTAAAGGGTAAAGTTTGGACCTTAGTTGTATCATAAAATCCAAAAGTCATTGTCTCCAAATATTGTTGGTATTAAACATAGTATATTTCCTAACTAGTGCTGAAGGTGCCACTTTTACGCACGTGACTCAAACAGCCAAGTGCGGAAAAGGCACTTGTGGCACATGTTAGAAGCTATTTTTTCGAGCGTAAGGAGAACATAAAAGGAAAATGTTAATATTGTTCCGAATCACCTCGTATAAAAACATGTGTCTTCGTTTTTATACCTTTATTAACAATGGAACGTAACTATGGTTACAACAACGACAAAATCTTCACTTGTCAATGTCGATGTCGCAAAGTTTACAGTACATAAGTCGAATCTATACTACTAATCCAAGCTTTTCCATCGCCCTTTTACTTACTTAAATTTCTTTATTTCAAATTATGATATATAATATTTACATTACAAACACAAAATGAAATGACGTCAAACAAAAGAAAAGGAAATATACATTTTAGTAATACATACATTAAAAGTAATAATAATAATAATAATAATAATACTCTTTATTTCAAAATTGTTACAAGATAACAAAGTGAAATAACGTCAATTAAAAACAAAAAGAATACATAATAAATTTCTAAGAAATACACACACAAGACTAACAGTTACATGTCTAAATAATCATCTATATGGTAGGGTTCTAGCTGTACTAACAATTTTTTAATTTCTTTTTTAAATAGTCTTTCACTTTCTAGTCTTTTAATTCGAGTGGGTAATTTATTAAACAATTTAATACACATATATTGGGGACATCTTTTAGTTATTTGAAGTCGGTGCATTGGATAATTTACATTTTCTACTCTTGTATTATAATTATGCAATACTTCAATCCCAAATAGACTTTTATTTTTAAAGAAAAACATTAAACATTCATAAACATAAATTGCATAAACAGTCATTATCCCTAAACTTTTAAAAACTGACCTGCAAGAATCAATAAAGCCCATTTTTGTAATTATTCGCACTGCTCTTTTTTGAGCAACAAAAGTATTTTGAATCATGCTATCCCTACCCCAAAATATTATTCCATACTTAAGAACTGATTCAAAATTTGCCAAATATACTTTTGAAGTGTTTGCTTATTCATATATTCCCCAATGACTCGCAACCCATAGCAGATTGTATTAAGTTTTTTTATTAAATTACTAATGTGATAAGACCAATCTAGGAACTCATTTAGGTAAATTCCCAAAAATTTCGAATTTTCTGATACTTCCATTTTATCCTGATTATTTACTTCAAAGAAATCCATTTTTTCTATTTTAGATTGTTTTGTTCGAAAGAATATAATATTTGTTTTTTTAGAATTTAATATCAAATCATTTTTTATGAACCATTCAGTAACTTTTCTTAGTAAATTTTGGCTGTCATTTTTTAACTCAGCCATATTTTGCCCTCCTATTATTAAATTTGTATCGTCTGCAAAACTGATAATTGTTTGATTTTCTTTATTTGCTACGGAGTACAGGTCATTGGTGAACACAATAAACAATATTGGGCCTAAGATACTTCCCTTGCGGGAATTCTGATTTGTTTGACAAAAGTCCGAAGTATGACACTTTCCACTGCTTTTAATGCCTACCACTTGTTTTCTGTTAGTTAAATAAGACGAAAGCCATTGTAAGGCATTTCCTCTTATTCCATACCGCTCCATTTTTTGTAGTTACATATCAAAGAAAACAATTAATATCATAAGGCTCTAAATCCAGTAATAATATTTTAATCTCTTTCTTAAATTTATTTAAACTGCTTAATACTTTAATTCTGTTAGGAAGTTTGTTAAAAAATTTTATACACATATAATGAGGAGATTTTTCAGTAAGGGTTAGGCGATGTATAGGATAATTAACATTACTATTTCTTGTGTCATGTTGATGAGCCCTTGGGCTTTGAAAAAAGTTTCTTATTTTTAAAAAGAACATAAGACACTCATAAATGTATAGTGCGTATATAGTCAACAACCCATTGTTCTTAAAAACAGAACGACAACTTTCATTATACTTTATTTTTTTAATTATTCTCACCAATCGCTTTTGTACTACAAATACGTCTTGAATTTGGCTATTTCTTCCCAAAATATTATACCATATTTAACAGTAGCCTCAAAGTTAGCAAAGTACATGATTTTTAATGTTTTTTCATTCATATATTTACTTATGACTCGAATACTTTCAACAAATAGAATTTAGCTTTTTATAACGTTTTGAATATGAAAAGACTCTGTCTAAAAATTCATTAAGATAAACCCCTAAGAATTTTGTATTTTGCGAAAAAGATAAATCATTATTTAGTGTCATTGGTTTTTGTATTTTTGATAGTTTTGTTCTAAAGGGAAGAACATTTGTTTTTTCCTTATTTAAAATCAGTCTGTTCTCCTTAAACCATTTTGATATTTTATCGAGAAAGTGTTTACTTTCAATGACGAGTTGATTAACATCATTACTTCCTAAAGGAACATTAGTATCGTCAGAGTATAGTTTACCATAGCCTGCGAACCCTCTAATAAATTGCTACGGTCATTGCCAATGAATATAATAAATAAATAGGTCCTACTACACTACCCTGAGCTATCCCCAGATTACTTGTTAAGGTTTGTGAATTATAAACTTTACCATCCTTTTTAATACATACTTTTTGTTGTCTATCATTAAGATATGATTTCAACCATTTATATGCATTTCCTCTTATTCCATACATTTCCAGTTTTTTAAAAGTAAGTCCCTATCTATACAATCATATGCTTTAGACAAGTCTAAAAACATTCCTAAGGCTAATTACCATTTTCAAGGTGGTCCAAAACTGCTTGCATAAACTGAAAAATCGCTGTTTGGGTTGATTTTCCATCTAAGTATCCATGCTGGCATTTACTAAATAGGTTACAACCTTCATAAAGTTCATTAGTCTTGAACACATTGCCATTTCAAATAGTTTAGAAAACCAGTTAATATGCTAATTGGTCTATAATTGTCCATCAGTTCTGGATCACCTTTTTATATAGAGGTTTTATGAGGGCAATTTTTAAATTCTTAGGAAATATTCCATACTTAAATGAATTATTACTAAGATAACACAATATATTTTTACATACATTTACAGATATTTTTACTATGCTAGTTGGGATTTCGTCAATACCATGGCTATGTTTGTTTTTTATGCGCTTAGCTAATTCACAACATTTCATCTGATGTTATTGGACTTAAAAAAAAAACATTGACCGATCTATTGCTGGAAATATAACATTTTAAAGCACAATTTTGGTAAAAACTCTTTAGAGGTTTGGAACCGGCTGTGATATTCAATGATTGTTATATTCATTAAAGCTATTTCTGTGATTTCCTCCAGTTGTATATCAGGATTTCTACTATTTGCTTTTCCTGTGATTTCCCTTACAAACTGGACCACATAGATTTCATTTTATTGTCAGAGTTTTGTATTCTTTTCTCATATTGCTTTATTTGTGATTGTTGTAACAAATTATCATACTTCCTTTTTCTTCTAGATAACGAGCTTTGAAGTTTTGATCTTGCCTTGATAACATTGGGCAAGAGTGTCTAGTTCCCGCGCTTACAAGCAACAATTTGAGGATCAGTGTTGACAGGCGAGACCTTTTTTTTAGAACACAACTTTAGAGGAAAATTCTGTTGAAAAATATTTATAAAAACTTCGGTTCATAAATACACACACCATATTGTTTATCTTATGTACATCATTTTTTGCCACTGAATATACATTAGCCCAATCCTGCTGTTCCAAACAATACAAAAAAAGTCATTCTTCTCGCTGGTGAAAAATCTCTTTTTTATAGATTTGATCATTGTTGCTTTGATATTCAGATTTAAAAAATGACTTTTTGTGCCGTATGGTCAGATATAAAATTTTCAAACACCAGTCGTTTCTACCTCGGTCAAAAATTCGTGAATACATTATCTATACAACTAGATGTATTCGAAGTTATCCTAAGTATTTTTCCCGAATATCTCTAGGATCACTCAAAGTTAAACGATGACATTAGGGACAAAAATTCTGGGTCTCTAGCTTTATTGTCTTTTAAAAGTTCAATATTAAAATCACCTACTATGAGAAACCAGTTTGAGCTCATTAAATATATTTACTAAAAAGCTGCTCAAGGCTTTTCTAAAAATATTCTCTATCACTACCAGGGTGTCTATATACAGTTATAACTCAAAACATCTACTTTACCTAATCTACATTCAGCCGTGGCGCACTCAAAAGTTCCACCCATAGAGCAACTTGGTTTAGCTTGACCTCAATTTCTAAATTTAATCCTTCTCTTGACATAAATTGCTGACCCAATTTCTATGTTAATTTTTCATTCCGACAGAATTTCGAACACAAATTTAAAAGTTTTTAAAGCAAGACTAGATAACTGCTCTTCTGGATTTCCAGTGCTCACAGAGACACAATATTTTACAGTCTGGGTGATTTTGTAACATGTCGTTTAGTTTATCGATGGAATTTCCGATTGATTGTACATTTTCATGAACTATGCTGATTTTTTTCTCTTTTTTAAGGTTATTTCTTTTTTCACGGTTTTATCTAACAAGGCTGTTGTAAAAATTATCATTATAGTTCACTTGTGTCCTGTATCTTTCTAATTTTCTTTATATACAGGGCAGTTGGGATCCCTTGCGGAATGTTGGCAATTTTTCTTCACTGTATTTCATTTTAAGACAATTTGGACATTTCAGTTTTACTTTATTACAATCTTTACCTGCATGTTCCTCACCACACTTATGACAGCATTCCTTTTCTTTACAGTACTTGGATACATGTCCAAAATTACAGCAACGGAAACATATAGCTAAATTTAAGTGTTCTTGTACATATACTTTAACTAAATCAAAGTTAATTTTTTGCTTTTTAAGAAACCATTTTGCAATGTTGGGTGGTGCCTGTAAAATCCAGTTTTCCTTTTTTGGGTTACGGCATTGTCTTTTTGTAATAACTTTAATCTTATCCCCCTACTTTACAGCCAAGTTCAAGTTCAATGTCATTATTTAATTGTACTAATTCCGAAATAAATTCTGTATCAGAGAACCCTTTTTCAATTCCTGTCACTAAGAACATGGGGTTAACTCTTTGTTGGGTTTTCTTTTACTTGTACGTTTTCCTTTTATCCTTTAGGGTCACGTTTAAGTTTATCCTGTTGCTCTTTGTTATGACTTTCAACAATTATGGCTCCATTTGCTAAATGTGTTACATTTTTGAATCCGCCACTAACATCTCTTGTATTAAGTGCCTTTTCACAAGCTGTGCTGTGTCTTTAGGATTATTTATGTTGTCTATTTTGATCACAGTTTCGAGCTTTTTACTGGTTTTTTGGTGTATGCCAGTTTTCGGTTTTTTAAATGGCTTTCAATCTTTCCCAAGAAAAGAACTGGTTTGGTTATTTTTGTGTGGCTGTCATTGCAGCATAAGTTTTAACAACATTTTCTCTTTGTAGGCACGAGACGTACTAAGAGTGCATGTTCAAGAACCAATTTCTCTTTCCAATATTCCGAGTTTATGGTGGAAGAGTGAAGAATGATCTAACTCGAAACATGTGTTTCAAGACTGTAACCCTTTTTCAAGATGTTTAAAAATTGCATGTAAATTATTATAATAGTCTAAGATCCGGCATTAGGAAAATATACCCTCATCTTTTAATTGAATGAAATAATATTTTCTACGCAGATTTTAATGTAGTGAATGCCAGTGAACAATGTCTGTCAGCATAGCTCTGCTACAATTAATAATAATTAATCAATTAGTAGTTAATTTATTTATAATTATTACCTTTACATGTTAATTGCATAAACTAATGATCAGTGGTGAAATAGCCTAGTTGATTAGGTAGCAGCATTTAGCAGTGCATACCTTGTCGACACTTTGGGTTCGTATCCCGCATTGGGTAACAATTTTTTTCTATTATTTATTCCTTTATCTATTAGCAAAATTATGTTTACCATATTTAATTGAATAAAATCGGGCTGCTACCTAACCAACTAAGCTATTTCACCGCTGATCATTGGTTTTATATAATTAACATGTAAAGGTAAAATTATAAATAAATTACCTATTAATTAATTATTTATTATTAATTGTAGCAGACCTATGCTGGCAGATGTTGTTGTACATACATTCACTACATTAAAATCTGCTTATATTTTTTCTTTAATTAACAGATGAGGGTATATTTTCTTAATGCCGGATCTTAGACTATAAGGTTTTTTTATGCTTTATTTGTTTTCTGGGAGATTACGTTTATAGAAAATATTATTTAGCTTTTCTGCATAATAAAATTTAAAAGTTTATTAAAAATTTTAGGAAAATTAAAACTTTTATATACTATGAAGAACCATTCTGTCCTTTCTACAACAGAAAATAAGAAAAAATTTCATATAAACAGATGTCCTAAACGTTTTTAAACTACGGTGTGTTAAATATTAAAAAAAAACATTTTTTTTATTTTTAACACACCGTAGTTCTAAAACTAAGACGTTTAAGACCTATGTTTATATGAAGTTTTTTTCTTATTTTTGTTGTAGAATCGCCTCCGTCAAGTTTGTCGGTTGAGTTACTGGACACCCTGTATGTATGTAGGTAATTTGATTGAAATTGATAAAAATTTTGATGTCTATTGGTGCCCAAACGGTGAGGTTTATCGACTTTAATAAAGAGTACCTTATTTTTTAAGTTTTTGATTGTCTATAAAATGGCGCCCCAAGCTTTGCGATATCTGTCAAAATAAAAAAGTTATGATGTAAATAAATTTTAAGTTTTAGGTAAAGTGCCCTGTGGCGGTATTTAAAAAAAGTACTTTTGTCTTAAAATTTTAGAATCTGCAAAGCTCTATTTATGTGCCAAATATCAACTCGATTGGTTGAAAAATAAATGCAATATGGCCAAAAAACAAAATAAAAATTGAACTTTGACGGCTTGTAACTCGAAAACGAATGACATTTTAAAAGACAAATTATATGAAGCTCTACCCTTATTTTGTCAAGTAGAATCACCCCTTAAATCTCGTGATCGATTTTTGAATCACCCTGTATATAGCGGTATAAATATTCATTGTAGAGTGTGAAAAGGAACCCCCTTAAAAAGGTTTTAAAGTTGTTCTTGTTATGAAGTCCATTTCATTATTGGCCCAGGGACTCTTGTGTCTTAATAATTTATTTTGGAGGAATTAAATTTATACAAAATATTGTTTGCTAAAATAGTTTTCTAATGCTTAATAATGATTTTATAAATTTAAAAAATACGGGATATCCCAACTCTATTTATACACAAAATAACTTTAAACCTGAACAAGATATAAAAATAAACTTAAAATAAGAAATGTTTATTTGGAAACACTTTTTTAAAAACAGTACCAGTTAATATGTGTGTATCAGTAACAGAAGTTTTATTGTCAAGTTGGTTTTTTTTAAGTGGAACAAGTGTGTTACCTAATCCAGAATATAAAAATATACCGACTATTTTTCATAATGTGTCAAAGTATATCATTTTAGACATGGTGTCAAATAAAGGGACACAATAGTTAGGCTAAAATGGCATATACCTTCTACAGACGATTTCAAGGATTTTATAAAGTAAAAACATATACATTAAATACATTTTAAACTAATTTCTATTAAAAATATTTACCATTTATAATATGAAAAGCTATGTATGTATAACAACAAAGTTCATAGAAAATATCTTCGTTCTAGGGGAGTCTAAGCGCATTTCAATTTAAAGAACCTTGGCGAGTATATTTCATCTTATATTTACCAACCATCAAGAAAAAAAAGTTTTTTACTTTAACCAACACGTTAAAATAGTATCTCATTTTACATTTATTACATGTATGTCATTTTACCTAAAAACTACGATTTAGCAAACATAATTAAATTTTGAGAGTATAAATATACCTATAATAATCATATTTATAAATAAACATAGCCAAATTATTGTGTTTCAATAAAAAAAAACACAAAATTTGTAACAAAACTATGTAACCTCGCAAAAATACCTTCTATATCTTATAAATTGATTAAAATTATTTTGCGGTTGGTAAATTGAAAATTGAACTTGAAATGTCGTAAAAGAAAAATCAGCAATATGCACATTGCACGATAACTCTAATAGGGTCCGCGCGTTTCGTAAAGAAACCACCGACTAGTTGCCATGATTAAAGATTTGATTAAAGAAAATAAATAACATTTTAAATGCGGAATAAGGAAATAAGAGGAGATTTTGCGCAGAAAATGATAACGTCGGTGGCCTCTTTACTAAACGCGCGGACTTTACTAACTGCAGTTATCATATTACACGCTCCAATACGTTTAAGAACTCGCTGCTAGGCAGGAAATTTAAAAATTATAGTGTGCCATTTTACCTGAGTATGCCATTTTAGGCCAGTTTCCCCTATATTATTTGTCACTATGACAGTGGCGGAATCAATTAAAAATAATTAGAACCAATTATGATTTTTCTTTTTCACTTTTATTCGTTAATAGCTGAATAAACATACTGTTGATATCTCAGAAAACAGCAATAATCGGCGTACAGTGTAATATACATTTTTAATTTAGAATTGAATTTAGAGTCAAAATTTAATGAAATATACAGGTTGTTTCTTTTAAAAAACCAACTTGAGTTTATTTTTGTATCGTATATGTACAGGGGCGAAGTTATTTCGTGTATAAATAGAATTGATACACCATGTAATTTTAAAATTCTATTTGGTTAACTATTTCTATTTTATTTTTTTACGCTAGGAAAGTGTTGACACTCCGATTGTAGAACGACGCAAAAGCCAAAATTGGTTCTCCAGACAGATATCCAGGACCGGAATGGGTTCAATTCGTTCCGCGTCAACAGCATATTCTTCAGGAGGTCTTTTTCCAGACCTAGAGGCAATTCTGTGTACGCAAATCCGGAAAATGGTCAAATACAGATACCACATCAAAAATGTCGATATATGACAGATTAGTTGGAAGGAGATCAGGAAGAAATCAAAAATTTAGGCCTAGTAAGTTTATCCATTATTACTTAACAATAATAATAATCACAGTACAGGGTTTTCATTTATATTTTAACACCCATTTGTAACGATAACCAAAGATAATTGTAGTTTCAGTATGACACCCAGAACAATGCTAAATTTTTGGTCATCAGTTTGGACGCTCGCTTCGTGGAATTTATGAAGCGGGTATCCATCGAGTACACACGTAAACAGTACGTATAATTTGCCGCTTCATATAATTCAGCCAAGCCAGCGTCCAACCTGATGACCAAAAATTTATCATTGTTCTGGAAGTCTATAGTGAAAGTACAATTGTCTTTGCGATAACTAAAAAAGGTAGAAAAAGCCTCTCGTATAAAACTTTTATGGTTTTTTTATCTTGTATCTTTTAAGCCAAATTAAAAACATAAGACAAATGGACATCTGAAAGTTAATAAAAATAAAGATGTAAACTATTTTTAAATGAAACACGTTGTATGTTTTATTACCATTAAAAGACCTTTTATTGTTTATAAACTATGGCCATTTAAATTTGAAGAAAAGCAGATATAATTTTCATTAGATATATCTTTAGGGCTAAGCTGTAAGCCCTAAGCTTGGTGCCGTAGGTATAGTGAAAATCATAATAATATCTACTATTCTTCAAATTTAGGTGGTCATATTTCTAAAACTTTTAAGGATGGACCTATTAAATATGGTATTTTTCAAAGTTCTTTTAAATACATTTTTAATGGCGATCCAATATACAGGGTTTTTCATTAAAAAAGTTAAATTTTGGATTTTTCTTTTAATGTTTTTTTATTAATTGATTGATCCGTTTCTTTCGTTATACTCAGAAGGTAAAGCTTCTGGTAAACAGCGAGCGCCACGTGTCAGCAGCGGGATATTAGCGCGTTAATGTCATATAAAAACACGTTCACAAACCACTAGGCGGGACGGCGACGTGACGCTAGGTAATGATTTAAAATATTAAAACGCGTCGATGCCGCGCTGCTGTCCCGTCGCGCTCGCTGTTTGCCGGAAACTGAAAGTTTCCGGCAAAGAGCGAGCGCAACGTCACAGCAGCGGAACATCAGCACGTCAATGTCATATGAAAACACGTCCGTGACACGCCAGGCGGGACGGTGACGTATCGCTAGGCAAGGATTCAATGTATTAAAACGCGTCAATGCCGCGCCGCTGTCCCGTCGCGCACGCTGTTTGCCGAAAGCTTTATAGATAAATAACCATGAAACTTTCATAGAAAGTCACAAGTGACACCTTTTCGCACACAAAACCAATTAGAAAAACGACGTGAACCAGAGTTCGGATAAACTTTAAGTCGTAAAGGCACTTTGCGCACGTGTTAGGAAAAATATTTTTTTATAAGTGTTTTTTTTTTAAGTAGAAACATATATTTATTTTTATCCTGATAATTTCAAACTCAAACATTATTTGTCAGTTTTACGGTTTATTTGTTGTTGCTCTAAAATCAGTCACATTTTCTAACGTAAATGGCATGCGCAAAGTAAGTAACTACTTTGCGCACGCCAATAGAACAAAAGTGTTGTTTGAAATAACAATAGTTAGCTAATTTACATATTTTTAATTGTGCCAATTATAGTTTCGTCATCTTCTAAAATATAATAACTAATTTGCAAAAAAGATTTTTAAAATTTTCCACAAATGCAAACCCGCTAACTAATTTGTAATTACATAAATTAAAATTAGCCTTGTCTAAAATAATACAACGCACTAAATTAAAAAAACCATTACTTTAGAAACGTATAATTACTTTAACTTTTAAATTATATTGGCATCACTCTACTTATTTGGAAGTAAAGGTGTCATAAAATATGGAAAAATAAATATAAAACAAGGCCAAGTTTCATATTTTGTATTGTATTATGCCATTTATTATTAGATCGATACCAAACAGTGCAAGATTAATAATTAAAACGTGTGCAAAAAATTCTAACTTTTAATGAAAATAGATATGAACAAGAACTTAACGTACATAAAAATGTAATTTAAAAAAATGGAAAGGAACATTTTATACCTGTTGTTTAAAGCCAATAAAATGCCTTGATTTTGACAAGTTGCTATGACGACAACCTAAATTTGTCGCAAATTTTTTTCGGTCACGAGACCTAGCTGCAAAATTAATAAGTGATAATTTCCCTGGCTGGACAGCTGTCACGTGCAAATGCCAAAATAACGGAATTTAAAAATTTTTAAAAATAATTCTCTACCTACACAACTGATTCCTTATAGTCCCCTAAGTTTTTCCTTTTCATGTTAAATCCCCAATCCTCTAAAATTTCAGCGAGCTTAGTAGAGCTCTGTAGTAACAGAGGTATGACGATCCTCTGTACATGTTGTGAAAGGAAATAAAATTATATCTATCTATCTATCTCTCTCTATTAAATTATCCACCTTAGCTTGTTATTTATTGACTATCTTGGCCAAAGTGCAACATTTTTTTCATTTGATCAAAAATTAAATTTTACCAGGTATGCCTTTCAAACTGGACAAATAAACCAGTAAAAAAATGTATGTCTGTCAAAAATTGCAATTTTTTTCACGGTCAAGAATTTTTAAAAGAAAAATTCGCACCTTTAAAAAAATTTTCGGAAATAATTTAAGCTCTAGGAAGATTATAAGTGATTAATTTTGGCAAATTTTTAAATGTCTAAAAAATATTTAAAGGGTACTTAAATGTTAAAAAGTGGAAATTGCAGTGTCCTTGTCCTAGAAATAGATATTTTTAAATTAAATCAGTAAACAGTATAACTGGGATTTGATTTAAAATAAGAATTTTAAGACGGTTTTCGGTACCTACGTACGAAATTTTATATACAGGGTGTCCGACTATATTTTGATCCATTTTGGCTGCGAATAACTTTAGAACAAATAAAGTCATCAAGATGCGGAACCAGATTTTAGAAAGTTATCATATGGTCGCCATTTGGTTGTGACATTCTGTTAGCACAAAAACAAAATGGCCGATTTTGCGATATACGAAAACTGTTATTTTAAATGGAGCACCATGTAAATTTTTTTACCATCTTAAAATTCATTATTTCCCCTTTAAAAAATGTAACATAAGCTATCGTTATTGCAACAAATAATGGAATTATTGATCTTTAAAAAGATATACTGCTACTGCATGGCAAAAAGTTTTTGCCCGAGCTCTACGTGGGCAACAATCAGCATGTGGGCGTAAAAGTGCTTTACGCCTAGAGGTCCAAACAATATTTGTTGTACTGACTTTGAAATTAATATACAAGCATTCTCTGTAGTAAGGAGAAAATTTCTTAGCTTTTAATGTTTTAGGTTGTAATCAGTATACTTTTAACATATGTTTAATTAAATAAATTGTTGTTTTACCAAACAAAAATTGAAGCATTATTTTATTATTTTTTATAAATTTATAAATGCGGGCGTTTTTAATACTTTTTCGCCCTAGGGCGTAAAAGTGCTATTTTACGCTCTCGTTTGTAAATGCGGGCGTTTTTAATTACTTTTGCCCTAGGGCGTAAACTTGTATTTTACGCCCGGTCGTATAAAAATGTTACAAAATTGTAATCTACAATGCATCAATTATTTTGTGAATAGTGTATGACTTTAATGCCCTATTTTTTTTCTGTAATCTTGTATGTAGATTTTTTTTGTCAAATCATGCTCTTACATACCATGCAGTAAATTTTCAATAAGACTAGTATTCAAATAAAAGTCATAGTGGGCATTGTGGTTATGTCTAATTAAAATCTGACCTTTCAAAGAAAAAAAATCTTATTTTTGCTCTAATTACAAATGTTATCAAATCGAAAGTTGGCTTTAAAAACTTTCAATCATTTGTAGATTTTTTTTCGACGACTTTTCTTTCTCAGTTAGGGGTTAAAACTTGACTGGTTATCAATTTTTTTATATACAGGGTGTTACAAAACGTGAAAAAGAAATTGGGGGCAGATTCTACTACATATACTACATGGGTCCACAAATTCCTCGTTATTAAGATACAGGGTGTTAAATTTGTAATACCTTTGTTTTTAATATCCTAAATATATTTTACCTAATTTTAATTAAATTGGGCAATGGTATTTATGGGATTAAGGAGGTAATTTATTACTAACTTAATTACGTTTCCAAGTCCAGTGGCGTCTCGAGCAGCAACTGAAGGAATATTTCTTACAAAAATATGGTATGACACTGACTGTGTAAATGCATGTAAAAGTTTGTGCTTTTTTAGATTAAGCAAATAAAACTACAGCTTTTAGGTGTTCTAATTTTTTCGTATGTTGTTTAGTTTAAGAGAAAAACATAAAATCCACTTAATTGCATATTTTTGGACCATAAAAGAAGGATTGCGGCAACTTTTTCTTTTAAGTATTAGATATTATTATTTTTATTAGCAATTATGTAACAAAAATATTAAATACTTATTTAAATAAGGTTCGTATTTAGTCTAACAAGTTTTACTAAAACTCCTATTTTTTATAGTTTAAAAAATTTATTTAATTTAATTTTGTATTATTTAGAACTAATTTTTTATTAGTCTCTTTTTTTCCATAGGTTAGAATGACGTCGTTTTTTATTTTGTTAAGGTAAATTAAAATAAATTGAAATTTTACTAATAATTTGTGAAAACATTATTAATATTTTGCTTCCGCAATGCCTTCCTTTATGGTTTAAAAATAGGCAATAAAGTGGACTTTTTTTTCTTCTTATAAACAAAACAACAAACAAACAAAAAAAAAGACAACAAAGTTGTATTTTTATTTGCCTAATCTAAGAAAAGTATAAAAAATGTACACGCATTTACACAGTCAGTGGCGTACCATTTTTTTTATTAGAAATATTTCATCAGTTGCTGCTCGAGACGCCACTGGACTTGGAAACGTAAGAAAGTTAGTGATAATTTATCCCCTAATCCCATAAATCCTATTGCCTAATTAAATCAAAATTGGGTAAAATATATTTAAGATACAAAAAAATCTTTTACAAGTTTAACACCCTGTATCTAGATAACGAGGAATTTGCGGACCCATGTTTATATAAACATTTTTGATATATTTTTAATAGTAAAATCTGCCCTTTTTTAAGATTTTGTAACACCGTGTATAATAAAAATATATATAACCAGTCTAGTTTTTAACCCCTAACTGGGGTAAAAGTCGTCGAATAAAAATCTATAAATGTTCCAAAGTTTTTTAAGCAAACTTTCGATTTGATAACATTTGTAATATTTTGTACGTGTTTTGATGCTTGCAGAGCAATATAAGACTTATTTTGTTGGAAATGCTGGACTTTAATTATTAGACGTCACCACAGTGCCCTTATGACTTTTTTGGGGACTATTTTTCTGGGATAGATAATCATATCAACTACATTTTCGTGTAAAAATCAAATATCTACGACTCGTACTTCCTTGAGATAACTAATTTTGTCCAAAATATATAAGTGCATCGCACGTGTTAGATGCGTCTTAATTTGCGGCTTGCCCAACCTGTGCTACATTTTCTAAAGGAAAAAGATTGAATTTTAAGATGGTAAAAGATATAAATGGTGTTTAATTTAAAATAATAAAGTTGCCCTTATCGACAAATTGATGATTTTGTTTTTGTGCCAACGAAATGTCACAACCAAATGGTCAGAATATGATTTAAAAACTTTTAAAAATCTTAAGTTATTCCGAATAAATTATAGTTATTCGTGATTATTATACATTTTGATAATTTTGAGAGGTTTTCTTTATTAGTGTTTTGAATTTCAGATCCCAAATTTGCTGGAGCCTCAGCAATGCAAATAAAAAATAGACCACGTATTCCCACTCCTGATGTCACCAAGGAGGTGGTAGAAAGAGAGAACCGACAAGCTGCTATCAACTACTCCTAACAGTACCAGCCAAACGCCAGTCTCATCTCCAGGGTTAACTTTAATGTCACAGCAATTTCCTAGTTATCCAGGATATAACTCGAGCGATGTTCCAGTTGTGCAGGTAATAATACGTTTAACCTCAACAATAACCCTTGGCACTACCTATACAGGTCCGAAAAGGGAGGTCATATATGATATGACCCTATCTTTGCGGACATCCTTTAGAAAAAAAGGGTTCCTAGAAATAATCTTATAAAATAATTAATTGCACAGCTTTACAAAAAAATATAAGTGTTGCTACAAGGAGAGGATAATAAACGGTTTTTGACATATTTTTTGCCTATCAAACATGGACACACCTCCAAAGATTAAATTTAATAACGTAACCTTGAAAAAAAACAAAAAAACACTCGATTTAAACGATTTTCGTCGCACAATAAAACAAAAAAGAAATTATCACATCTCTGGGTTCAACACTTTAAGTTTTTAAAAAGTGGAGTTATCTTTTGGTAATCTTTAGTTTGTTGATTTCCTTTTCGGTATTCTTCCATTTTAAATTTTCAAGTAGAATTTGATTGATATTAGTCTTATAGAGAGGGGCATGTAAATCACAGGTCATACATTCTATTTTCTTTTTTTTCTAAAGATCTTTTAGTAAATTTTAAAAATAAAGAAGTTTTAATGTTCTGAAAGCATGATTACAGGGCTTCCACTGGAGTCACTTTTTGTCACTTTTTAGGCAAAAGTCACTAAAAGTCGCCGTTTTGTGAAAATGTGACATAAAACCACTTTTGGTCATTTTTCGTCGTGTTTCTTGACACCTAATTTTGGGATGATCAGTATACCGGGTGTTGCTCCGTCGAGCGGGACATAGGAATCCCATGTAAATTTTGAAGTGGTCCAATATTGGCACCCCTAATTATTTTAGAAGAAAATATTATTGGGATTTTTTAAAGAGCACGAAAAGTTGTACCCAGTGTACAATTTTCAGCTCTTCTCAGTCCGTCAGCTAAGAGATAAATGCTAAAATAAGTTTCGAATCTCCCATCTTCTTACGCGCCCTGTATTATTAGAATTTTATAATAAAATACCAGAAAAATTATTTAACCTCTTACTCCTAAGTTGTCAGATCAATGTCACATCATTTTTAAATAATGAACTATTAAAATCAAGATAAAATCACTATTATAAAATAGTTTTATCAGGAAAATAGTTATCGAAGAGTAGCGGACATGTTTGCAGCCAAGGACGATAAAAAAATTTGCAACTACAGGCGCAGTAATCAATAATTGCAAATGTGAAGAAAATCGACGTGAAAATCAGAGACAAATTGTACAAAACGAAAAGGATTTAGACATGATACTTTGTGTAGAGGAGGCCGAAGGAAACATTATCACGAGACAACTGGAGAACCTTACTGGACAAGACCACACCACAAAATCTCGAATTTTAAAAAGATGTAAATACCACGCTTACAAGTACGAAAGACCCCAAGATTTAAGAGACGGAGACGAAATACGGCGACATAAATTTTGCTTTGAGATAATGGAGAGAACAAACACTGACAGAGAGATTTTTTACAAAATATTTGCTTTACTGACGAATCCACTTTTACATTGAACAACGAAGCCAACATTCAAAATTGCCGGTACTGGAGTAACAAAAACCAAAATCGATTTGTTTAGACAAGGACTCAATATCCACAAAAATTAATGTTTTGGTGGTAATTTTCTGTCACCATATCCTTGGACCATTTTTCCTTGACCGAAATTTGAATGCGAAGTACTTCCTGTAACTTTTAGAGAAACAAATTTTGCCTGCTTTGAACAACCTTGCTCGTGAAAATCAAGAGATTTGGTATCAAATGGATGGCTACCCAGCACACAGTACCAGAGCTGTGCGCGAATACTTGAACAACGCATTTAATAACGTTTTCATAGGCCCGAACCACGCAATATTTTGGCCAGCCAGATCTCCAGATCTTTCGCCTAACGATTTTTTTCTATGGGGACATTTAAAACTAAGCTTTATACCAATAAAAAATATGAAAATTTAGACCAGCTAAGGAATGCTATTTCCGCAGAATGCGCCAGAATATCGATGTACCAACTAGCCAACGTAAGAAATAAGTTTTATAATCGTTTGGGTTATTGTCTGGCACTTAATGGAGGAATATTTGAGCATTTGAATAAATCCTGATATTTTCGTCATAAATTGATTTCTAAATGAAGACAAATTTGTTTTATTGTCTTGTGTAACTGTGAGTGCATGTGTTGGAATTAGCTGTAAACTAAAATGAAATGCGGGGATTCTTTTGAAATTCCTGCATAAAATTGTTCAGTTTCGGCAATGACATAAATTAATGATCTAAATTGTCACTGATAAATCGATATGGTGTTTTTAATATTGATTTCTAGAGTACAGGGTGCATAATGAGATACTACGTTGCAGAAGTATTTATGCAGTTTACTCTTAACTGGTTGGTTGAAAAATGCTTAAATTTTCATTTTGGGTGGAACTTATTGTGCTTTTCAATAAATCCTAATAGCATTTTTGTCTAAAATAATTAGGGGAGCCAATATTTGACTACTTTTATGCCTGTAAATACAGAGTGATTCAAAAATCGATCACGAAACTTAAGGGGGTGATTCAACTTGAGTACTTGACAAAATAAGGGTAGAGCTTCATATAATTTTGTTTCAAAATGTCATTCGTTTTCAAGTTACAAGCCGTCAAAGTTCAATTTTTATTTAGTTTTTTTCGCCATTATTGCATTTATTTTTTAACCAATCCAGTTGATATTTGGCACACAAATTGAGCTTTGCAGATTCTAAATTTTGTTAACTGCTTAATACTGCCTACTAGTATCAGATTTATTTGATAAAATATAAAGTGAAACTGCAATCTTGCTTTAATATCTTGAATTTATTTAGAAAAAGAATATTTACGATACAAAATATATCATATTAAATACTATATATAAAACAGGTATTATTTTGGAACTGATCCGTAGTAAAAGCCTCAATTTCTTGAATTCGATTTCCAAATATTATTAAATTAAAATTTTTGACACAGCTTCTTCTCAGTTTTTCTAAACATTTTAATAGAATACCAAGTATTCAAATAGGTTGTAATTTTGTGGTTCCTTTTTTTTCATCTTGAAAGCAAAAAGGTTTGAAAAGACTACAAATTGCAGAATTTATATCCATTTTTTGTAGCTTCGTAAGAAAATTAAAAAAATCTGTTTTGTTATTGTACAAACTATGTTCCTGAGACAAAGCTTTTGTTGATGTCTTTTTGACCAATCCATATCCATTACCCTCTTTATTTCTTCATTTTCTTACTTCTTTTAAGTTGAAATGGGCAAATTATAACTTATTGCGGTACAATATCAGAAATTAACAAAATGTCACATATAGGGGCTGGCAACCGAAACCGGTTTTTCTGTTAACCGGTTAACCGATTTTCGGTTAACCGCGGTTTAGGCTGAAACCGAAAACCGGTATTCGAAAATCAGTTCGAATACCGGTTAACCGGTACTTGAAAACCGGTTTTCGAATATCGGTTAACCGGTTTTAAAAAGCGGTTTTCAAATACCGGTTTTTCGAGTAATCGGTTTTCGAATACAGGTTTTTGGATAATCGGACCAAAATCGAAAAGCGGTTCTTCGAATATCAATTAATAGGTTTTGGTTGATTGCGGTTAATATCTAAAAAAGAAAAACCATTCATTTTGTAAAATCGGATATTGGTTGACAGATTATACAGGGTGGTTCATTTAACGTTAGACAGGCAAATAACCAGAAAACGGCGCATTTTAGAAGAAAATGTTTCTAGTAAGAATTGTTTGAAATAAAGGGGCAAATTTAATGGTATTATGTTTTGAGAACCGATTTCGGTTTTTGGTTTTAAAGACCGTTTTCGGTTTTCGGTTTTAAAAACCGATTTCGGTGTATCGGTTTTGAAAACCGTTTTAGGTTTTAAAAACCGGTTTCTGGTTTTTCGGCTTTAAAAACCGGTTTTAATACCGGTTTTAAAAACGGTTTTTAATACCAGTTTTTAATACTGGTTTTTAAAAACCGGTTAACCGGTTTTAACTATCTTTCGGTTTTTGCCAGCCCTAGTCACATAACACATGTCATTCACTGACGTCTTCAATAATTTGTAGGTTTTGTTTTGGTTAGATACCAAAATCACAAACGAAAATTCATTTGTCGAATGGGTCCTCCCACTCGAAAAAGTGACGTTCTGAGAATACCGATTTACGATGAGTATAATGTATTCGTGATTCGAAAATAGACCTACAGGTGACACCATTAATTTCGAGTGCCATTACGTTTATATGTAAACAAGTTTGTAATTTTTTAATATTTTTTATTAAAAATTTTACATCAGCCTAGTTAAATATACCGGAATAAACTGCTTTTTGTCCGATCTTAAAATAATTGTCCCTACTAACAAAAAGAAAAAAACGAAAATCGGCTATTTTTGGTCGTCACAGTAGTGTTCCGCTTAAGAAATGAAATGGAACACATATAACTTGCACTAAACAAATTAATAAACTTGTACTAAACAAATAAACATTTTAAGTTAGTTTTAGAATCACTCTTTATAGGTGATAATAAAACAATGTTTTCTTGATTTAAATTTTTTTAAATAAAAGTGTGTAAAAACATTCTTGTGGAAGCCCTGTGATTATACATTGCCAATTATCATTGAACACTTCCCTGAATAAAATATGTCCTAGTATTTTTATGATTCTAATATTTTTACTCTTCGTAGGTTGTTCTTTCACCAATCCAAGAGCTTGACGGTACAGGTTCAGTTAATAACACGCTGCACCCGCACTCACCCGGAACTGCTGCACTAGCTACAAGCAGTGCTTTCTCCGGGACTGGGACCAACCTTACCACACCAGTAAGCGTTCCAATGACGGTTTCACAACTTACCCAGCTCGGAATAAACTCCTGCACGAAATAGTCCACTTTTCAGCACGAGCTTTTGAAAACCAGGGATTTAAAAATCCCACTTTTATACAGGCGTTTGAACCTCAACAGCCGTCGAGTCCCATGCAGCCTTTGAAACTCACTGAGTTGCCTCATGACCATCATGAAGAAGAGCAAGCTGAGCATAGTGGATCTTCTGGAAGTTCTGTATTTTCACATCAATCTAAGGATTCTATAGGATCTAATATATCCAATACTACGGCTTCGGTTACTTCCAAAAAGTCGCTTGAAGCTAGAGAGTTTTCTGACAATGAAGGTCCTCCTCCATTACCGCCAAATCCATCAAACTCTGCAAGGTTAAGTACTGTCGATGAGACAGATAAACCATCTTCACTGATATCCAGTGCTTCAGCACCCAACGATTTAAGTTCTTTAGGGCAACTGTTTCAGAAACGCCAAAATTAAGGAAAATTTCGACCGTTTCGCAAAACTCCGCTCCACCAAAAGAGAGGAGAGGTTTATGTATAACTTATAATTAGAATTAGAATTTGTATTTTATTTATTAGCAAAAATAGTGAGAATGATATATTTTAATGTGGTAATTTCTTGAACGGTCAGAACTTTTAGTGACCTAAAATATGATTTTATGTTTTTAAGAGCTAAAAGAACAGTAAATAGTATGGGTAAATCATATGGATACAGTAGAAAATACGAGTTTAGTATGCTGCAATTTTCATAAGTCAGCAGTTTGCAGGATTATTAAACATCTTTCCTGTGGCGATTAAAAAGCAAGCAAAATATGAAGTAACTTAAGCATATTTTGGTTGGCATCAGTATTAAAAGTTATTAACACAGATCTTTAATTCTATTTAAGGCATAATCAAATCAGGTACAGAACATTAAAATCTCTTTTGTAAGTTTCTACAAAATAGAATTATATTGGTAAGATTTAAACATCCGACATAATTGTACTAAATATCTTATAGATAGGCAGAGATATTGATACCTATTTCTATAATACTGTTGATTATTGGTTCTTAGAGGTAGTTATTTTCATAAATTGATAAAAAAACTCTTTACAAAAAGTATCTTAGGGCAAATAGTAGTGGTTATTTTTGCAGATCTATTATTTTATTGCCTTTATGGAAAAGAAGATAAAAATTATTTATTAACGAGGCAAAGAATAGACATTTTTCTAGATAAAAGGGTAATTAATAAATACTTTAATCATACAAGCTATTAATATAAAAATAATAATGTAAGTTTGTTATTTTTATTATGATTTTAGTTAAAATTTAAATAGGGAACGCCAAAGTGAACTTCGATGACATCAGATTTGGGTGGCTCTATTTTATTTTCCAGTCAAAAAGAAAATATGGATCGGTAACTTAGAATAATTATGAAAATATTTAAATAATTAAGTAAGCTACACAAAAGAAACCAAATTTTTAGCGTTTTGCCTCAGTAAATTAGATTTTAATTATAATAAATACCAACCATTCTTTTAGATTTAATAAATGGTACTAACATGATTCATAAATAATACCGTTATAAAAATAAAACTTATTATTATTATTATCATTTATTACACAGTCGCTCTTTTGGGTTTTCAAGTTACACATCCCATAAAAATTATCGCATACATAATATGTTGGATTTTTTTCTAATAAGCTTTAATACTAAAATGCTATAATTTAAATGGCCTTATCTCCTTTATTAATTAAGTTATTAAGGTAATAAAATTATTAGGAAAAAATATTAAGGAAAGGTATAGTTATAACTTTATCGTAACCGTTATTATTAACTGTTAACAATACGTCCTACAGGCTAATTAAAAGTTTTTGGAAAAAATGAATAACATTTAATCGCCATGAATAATCTGCTATTGAAAAAATAAATTTCAAATGGGTAAGAGTATGATGTATTCACAAATAAGATTACTCTATTTCAACAGCACATTATACTTGTCAATTTTAAAATATTCATCTTTTTAAACATTTTATTTACCTTGTAGAATGTATTGTTAACAATAAATAACAACTGTTACGCAAAAGTTATAGCTTCACCTTTTCTAAATATTTCTGGTTTTAATTTTCCTAATAACTGAATTATTTAAAAAAATATGGTCATTTCAATTAAAGCTTGTATTGAAGCTGTGTGTATTTTAACTTTTAAAAGTGTTTTTTAGCAAAAGTCGTAATGACTAGCGTGGCCACTGTTTTATTTTTTTTTTTAATAGAACAGCCATTTAAAGGAAATATAAAAGTACTCTTTATTATTTATGTTATTAAAGTTAGGCAAGTTCTTTTGGTTAAGATTGGATGGAAAATATACGTTAATCAGTTGATTAGCAAGGAGGTTTTTAATGACGGTGTTACTAGTTTAAAGCATTACTTGATTTGAGGGTTTAAATTATTTTATTTTATTTTATTTGCCGTTTGCTACCTTTGGGAGCTAAGAAAGACAGCCACAGAATTTCTGACACTTAAGAAAAATACATAATAACGCTAACGCACTAAGGATTTACCAAACTTGTCACTCTATAATTTTTTGACAAGTTTTTATGTTAATGTTTATATGTATATCTAGTGATAAATAAACTGACTTTGTGATATTTTTTTATATCTTAGAAAGTACTGGTATAGGTAGTTAATATTTGCAAATTTACCGGATTATGGATTACAGTTTTTATTAAGGGTTATTCGTCACTTTAATAATTTAACTGTTCTTAATGCATAAATCAGTCCATACATATACTGTCTCATGGAAAAGGTAGTTGTCTAAAAACATATAAATTGGCGAATACGATCCTAACAATTAAGTATAGAACTATATTAGTCTCTTGGGAGCCGATTGTGAAATCTTTATATGCATGATAAAGAAAATAATTTTGTTACTTTAGGTTGTAAATATTATTCCTTTTAAAAAGTTTATATTTTATATACATATATATTTTTATTGTATATTGATTATATTTGAGAAAATCCTTTGTATAAATAATATAGTAGATAATAAATATTTTTTAAATAATTGTTTTAATTTTAATTTTCTAATATGCCTATAAAAAAGCCACAAAACAACCCAACTAACAATTTTAGACGCCTTTAGTCGTCTTTACTAAGAATCACACCAAATTTAACGTTGCCGTTAGTAAAAAAGTAAGCTGTTCTTCAGACCAATTAAATTAACGTCGTAATGATTGAAAAACTAACGTTGCACCGGAAACGGTCGTCCCATTAACGTCTATACGTCGTTTTCTAAACTATGGTCTTTAGGGTACTAATTTTGGGAGAGAAGCTAACGACGCTTTAACGTTGCCTAAAAGCTACTTCCATAGTTGCATTTCACAACGTTGGCGATGGAGTTGTAGTAACCTAGCTACGGTTACGGGACATTTTAATCGAAGGATTAACCTTTACCTGATAGATGGCGTTACCATTGGTCTAATCTTAGTAAAAATATGGTTGCGATCGCGACAAAGAGAATAGACAAGGATAGAGGATCAATCGCCGTTTCGAAAAGTGGCACAATTTGAAGAAGGGGTCTGCGGGATGGCAGGGCATGCGCATACACACTCCCAATGTCAAAATCGGCGGTATATTCAAAAACATTGATTTATTGAGTAAATATACATAAAACATTAATAAAAAGTGTAAAATGTGGTTTATACTGAAATTTATTAATATTTTAATGACTAAATATTGGTAATTTAGTGCTAATGGTGTATTAAAATCTATTTGGTAGAAAACTATTTTTTTCTTAGATTGGAAAAGGTTAATGTGGAAAAATGTATAGGTATAAATTTTAGGGAAATGAGAACTGAAAATAAAAATCTAAATAGAATTATTTCTTGAAAACTAAACTTTTATGGCGAGATTACTTATTTAGCATAAAAAATGGTACTAAATGTAAAAGAAGTGTAGAATTTTAAGAAATATATGAAAATAGCATGCTCAAACTTACCAACCAAATAAATTTTAGATTTATGTTGATCCTATTTAGTTGAAAGGTATTATAGTCTATAAGTTAATAGTTAATATTACCTACTTATACTAAGAAAAGCTTAGTAGGATTTCAGTTTCCATAGGCCACTGTGCTTGGTCCATTTTATTCGATATCTACATACTTGTTTTTTAGGTATAAGGAAGCAGATAAGATTGTAGGTTTTAATTAACAATGAAAATTTAAGTTTCCACATTACTGGATACTTATTTTGAAATAAAATACTTTTGTAAAAGAAGCTCAAAAATGCTCGTTATTGCAGAAAAAAATCCTAATCCTAAACATCTTTTTTCCACAAATTTTCAATATTGACAAAAATAAATGTACTTTCCTCTTAACATAAATTTATATTTTTTAAGATATTTCATATACCTACCACTGAAAACAATTAATATCGAATGGTTAAATTTTTTCGTAAAATTAATAAAAGTTTGCCTTATGGTACGAACTTAAGTAGACACACTCTATATCTTGGTTTGTACCTTAACTGGGTCAGTTATTAAGTTTTTTAAGTGTTTAGGCTTTAGGCCTTTTTATTTTTTCGCTTTAGTATAATTTTTATCACTATTAATACTTTTAAACTGATCATTTGTCCGACTTTTACAGTTCAAGCAAATTTTTTAAATAGAGAGTGACAAACACAGAAATCCTCTATTGGTTCATTGTGCTTTTACCTCCAGCACGATATTCATTAAATATATTTTACGGATGTATATAAAATATTAATGTATATAATGTTTTGTTACATAAATAAATCCTAGATAAAGTCTAAATTTGTTTTTATTCAAAAAAAAAAAAACAACGTAAATAATTTAAAAAATAATTTATTAAAAAAACCCATAAATTTCCACAAATTTTGTTTCAATAATTTATATCTATAACACAGGTCACACGTAAAATCAAACCGAATAAAACACAAAACAAATATACAGCCACAACAATCACAAAACATCAGCCATATTGAACATGTGAAAGTCAAGAGTTTTGACATTTAAACAGCCAATAGCAAGCCGGAAAAACAACCTCCCATGCGCATGACGAGTAATCCCGCTGTGTTAAGTTAACCATCAAACCGGTGAAAGTTCGCAAGATATTTGGCTGATAGTATTGATTTAGACACAAAAATGATACGTAAAAAGTGCGTACTGAAACAAAAATTCTAAATAAATCCATACTTTTAACCCAGCACGTCCTTTTTACCAACGTTAAGCAAGAATAAAATAAAACTTTAACGATCTCTTTTGGTCGCTGAACACAATCACTAGTCGCAGGTGTGTGCCATTTCTTAATTGGTGGGGGTAAATCAACTCTTTCTCTCCCCTTCTCCATGCTCCTTGGATCGCGACTACCGGCCGCCATTAAAAAATGTGAAACTAGAAACAAAATCAAGGCAGCCATTTTGACTTTTTAAGGTGGAATAAAAGAAAACACATAATTCTAATAATTTATCGATGTTCTCATGATTTTGTTGAAAGAAATGATTATAATAGTTATAGTTATTATTTTAAAACATAATTTATTTGATTTTTAATACTGAATAATTTTCAAAAATTATTAAAAAAACCATATAGTCTTAAGTAAAACTGCCTATTTTAATGGCGCGCTGGTTTTTTCTTACATTTTCGCCATATATTTGTCAGTAAACTGCAGTTTGTTTTAAAATTTGGATGATATGCGAATAATTCTGGGAGATTTAGTTATCCAGTTTATGACAAAATATTTAGTATAAACAACTTTTTACTACTCTGCCATGATAGTTAAAGTATAATTGTACGGCGACTTATAAATTTACTAGAAGTTGACAAAATTATATTTTAGTAGACAAAAAGCACCAATTTCTATTAATACAGTTTTCTTGTAGATGGCTTTAGCCGAACAAGATGCCTTCAGCAACGTTTTTACGTCGACCCACTTGCAGTAGTTACATTTGCAACGTTCGGACGACTCAAAAATTATCCACCAAATTGGTGCAAAACAGAGTCGCTATGTAGGAAATTACAACGTAAGAATGCAACGTAGCATTGCGTTTGGCGACATTGCGCCGTCCAATATTTGTTAGTTGGGAAGGTTTACACTTAGTACTGTAAGGCTTACATGATGCAGAATAAGAAAAATCGAAAAAAAATGGTAAACCATTTTTAAAATGTGGTTAGACATGAAAACAAAAAGTTGGTGACATGAATCTAGGGGCATATACAGGGTGTTTGCCAATTGCGGTAAGAAAATATAAGAGCGTATTCCCAAGCCATTGTTCTAAAAAAGTTTATATAAACATTGGTCCTCAAAATTTTCGTTTTCAAGCTACAAGGTGTTAAACCTAAAAAAAATAAAACATTTCTAAAACACTCTTTTTAGTAAAATTTGTAAGACTAGATATAAATTTTATTTAATTAAGTATATGTTGCTGTTGTTGTTACATAATTGCTAACAAGAAGTTATGACACTTAATTTTTAAAAAGAAAAAAAAGCCCCAATAATTTTTGGAAAACCAAGCAAGCTACGTATAAATATGAAAAAACAAAATGTTGTATTTTTAGATGTTTTTATACGGAAAAAATATTGAAGTTGCAAAAAGTCAGTGGCGTACATTTTTTGTCAATAATATTAGCTTCGATGCGCCCCACGTCGCTACTGGTCTTACTAATTAAAATTAGTTTAGGGCTATATTTACTTTCCATTTCAACAAATACCACAGCCAAATTTTATTAAAATCGGATAAGGCATATTTAGGATATTAATAAAAACCCAATTTCTTTTAAAGTTAAATACCCTTTACAGAAGAAACAAAACATCTCCGCATCAATGTATATATGAACTTTTTTTTATAAAATTGGCTCAAGAATACGCCCTTAAATTACCTTACCGCAATTAGGAAACATCCTGTATGTTTGTGCAACAAAGTGCCAAAAACCAAGTTTTTGGAGTTTTTTAAGGAGATCTGCGAGTGCCAAAAATTGATTCTGTTTATGCACATTGTCTATATACCGTATGTTAACAAATCTATTATATAAGTCATAATTTCTAGAGTATAAGATTTATTAAAATGGGATTTATAAAAGATAAATGGTATTACAAGAGTATAGTTTCCGCATATTTTTCATTTTTTGGTTACTTCTGGTTTCAACGAAAATGGCTGGTTTTAAATTTTTAAATGGGACACGTTGTAAAGGATCTCACTCAATCCTTATGGAAAGTGACTTTCGGTTTAATTTTTTTATTTGTTATGTTGTAGATCCCTCTCTCTGCCCGATCGCCTCTAGTTTTAAAGTTATAGAGCCTCAAAGTTCGATATTTGCTAAGTTGAAATGTCGAGTATCTCCTATAATTTTAATTTATTTTCTATCTTACTAAAGCTTCCACAAAACATCTTTTGATGCACACCTATAGAATACTAAATAGAATGGTAAAATATATGAAAATTGTTTGTACAGGATGTTTTTATAGCAGTGGCGTCGGAACAAATAAAATTAATATAAAGTTGCCTAAAATACACAAACTCAAAAAATTTAATTTTTGAGTATAAAAGAAGAACAAACGGTTGAAATTTACTAATTTTTTAAAATAATAGTGTGCAGACTAAGTTAAAAGATATAAACACATTTTAAGTATCGTTAAAATATACAGGGTGGAAAAGATATGGTAGTCTTGGATTATACTTTTACAATGCTATAGTCCGCATCGCTCTTAACGTGCGGGTCCAAAGGTCATTAGGTATATGAATCAAATTTAAAAAAACAGTGGTTACCAAAATATTGTTTACTTCAGCCTTTGACATTTTGACTTTGACACATTAAGTTGTGTATAGATATGAGCGTATAAATTGTGATTGCGTTAAACCTTAACTCGACGATTGGGTGACGACAAAGCAAGCAAATTTTGATTTTTATTAAAAAAATTAAAAATCATTTATTGTTTTCAAAAAATCAGGATTTTTTTTTATTCTACATCAGAAAAAAATGTCGATTCGCTTTTTAAAAATTATTTTAATGTTAGTCTTAAAAATAAGGATTCAATTTACAGCTAAAATATTTATTAGAGCAAACTTTCTTGCCAGAAAAATTCTGTCGCGTCTTTTGTTTTAAGGTACCTCTAACGTAAACGGAATGGTTATTACAAAAGGATTAACCACGGTGTGTTAACGGTGGTTATTACAAAAGGATTAACCAGAAATAGCAAAACAGCTGCCACTAATAAAACAGTTTCTGTACCTAAGTTAATACTACCTACTTAAGCAAAAAAAGAAACAAGTTTGATTAACTTATTAAAACTAATATAGCTCACATTAAGAGTTATTCCTTAATAAAAGAACCAAAAATGCCTACCTACCTATTATAACTCCAAATTATACAGGGTAAATTAATAAGGTGATTCTGGACTTTATTTTTGCTCTCTGCTGGTTTTTATACAATAAACCTAAAATGTTTTTAAAATGTCTCTTTTATTTTTTTGGGCTACAAATCCTAAAACTGTAAATATTTAGGATTTAATTATATAAAGTGTTGCAAATTCAAAGTGCATTTTTACGATCTCGGAAACGGTACGAGATGCAGGGTTACTAAAATAAGAATGAAGTTGCGCATTTTAGGGCTTTTTCTTTTTTTTTATCTTTATGGCACCTCACGAAGGTTTATGCCTAAATACCAGTGTACCGTGAGTGCCGGGTTACTGGATGTTTAACCCATAACAATATTTGATTTTTAAACTTTAAAAATACATAGCCAAACAAAATTTCGCGAAACAGTTTAATTTATTTCTAAGCTTGTTTTCAAATAAAACATCTCTTTGCCAGTGTTGCTCGATAAACACTGCCTGGCAAAGATGTTTTTTTTAATAAACTTTCAGATTAGTAATCAGCGCACCAAAAACCCCCGTATACCAAATTTCGTTAAAATCGCAGTTGCCACAGTTTCTAGAAAATTACCAAAAATAAATAGCAAAGTGTTAGGTAAAGATGGGTCCAAATTTAATTCATTCTGAAAGCCATGCCGCCAAGTACACAAAAAATGATAAAGTAAAGAAACCCTTTGATGAACAATGATTTATTGCATCAAAAAACCCGACGAGTTTCTAGTACCACGCCAAAGATTAATAATATTTACTCTTTGACCACGCAACGTGCCACCGGTTTTATAGTAGGCAGAGGCGAAATAAGAGAATGTTTTGTAAGTAGGTGATACGTGTTTTAGCAATGTATTATTTATTTTCCATTTAAAAAATGTAAGGTAATGTCGTAGGTCAAGAACGGACTATTAAATTAAATGCCGAGTTATACCTTTCTATTAAGAAGATAATTATCTACAAGTTCCCTATTTACACTTTTTTTTTATTTCGAATATTAATTGAGCTACGGAAAAAATGGTCAAAACGTTGTTTTCGAAATCTAGTAAGCCATGATTATTTTGAACCAAATAAAAAGCGATTTAAACTAAGCTCCAAAAATACAATTCTTTCCCCAGTTAACCATCTCTGTAGAGGCAGCGGTTTTCAAGATCACTGTACTAAACATCGAAAATAGCTCACCCTGTTAATACATTTTATTAAACAACGAGTATTTAAAGGTCTTCGATAAGAAATTTTTTATTCTTAAAAAAAATCATAAAAAAACAATAAAATAAAACGAACTACTTACATGTATTGTGGCACAGCAATACCGAATTCATTAAACCTAAACATTTATTTAAACTATATAGTTTTTAATTATTATATCCTTCACCTGCTTAACTTTATTATTCATTAAAAAGAAATCTGTTCTCTGGCCGACCGGTGGAAAAAAACTGTGCAGTTAAACCTAACCCACACACGCTCAGGTCTCGGGTCTACCCCAGTAGTGTTCCAACCGACCGGAGAAAAAAAACTGTGCCGTTAAAACTGTACAGTTATACCTGATTGCCCTACACACGCTCAGGTTTCAGGTCCTTACCTAGAAAAATCAAGTGTATAGCTGGCGTGAGAGGGTTTTGTGAGTTAACCGATTTCTATTGTTTTTTGACTATTGGTTTTTAACTTGTTGCTGACTCTGTACACCCTAACAAACAATTTCGTAAGCAGCAACAAATTTTTAGATTAACTTTTACTTAGAAAATTCGTGTGTAAAGCTTGCGTAAGCGGATTTTGTGAGCTAACCGATCTCCAGTGTTTCTTGACTTTTGGTTTATAATTTGTTGCTGACTATTTACACCTTGACAAACAATTTTTTAAAAACAAACTTTACTTAGCAGCAACAGATTTTTATATTAACTTTTACCTAGAAAAAGCGGATGTAATTCTGGCGTGAGCGGTATTTGTGAGTTAACCGATTTTTAACCTTTTTAGTCTTTCCGCTTATATCTCTTTTCTGACTCTTTACACCTTGACAAACCATTTCGTGAGCAGCAACAAATTTTTAGATTAGTCTAATTTGGCGTTAGCATTTTTTGTTACTTAATGAATTTCATATCTTTCTTGACTTCCGGTTTATAATTTGTTGCTGACTCTTTACACTTTGACAAACAAGTTTGTGAGCAGCAACAAATTTTTAGATTAGCTTTTACCTGGAAATATCGAGTGTAAAGCTGGCGTGAGCGGTTTCTGTTACTTAATCGATTTCAAATCTCTCTTGACTTTCGGTTTATAATATATAATTCACACCTTGCCAAACAATTTCGTGAGCAGCAACAAATTTTTAGATTAACATTTACCCAGAATAATCGGGTATAAATCTGGCGTGAGCGGTTTTTGTAAGTTAAAGGATTTCTAATTTTTCTTGTCTTTCGGCTTTTAATTTGTTGATGACTCTTTATACCCTAACAAACAATTTAGAAAGCAACAACACATTTTTAGATTAACTTTTACCTAGAAAAATCGAGTGTAAAGCTGGCGTGAGCTGTTTTTGTGAAACAATTTTATTTTTTTTTAAGTTTGTTTTCAAATAAAACACTTCTTTGTCAGTGTTGCTCGATAAACACTGCCTGGCAAAGATGTTTTTTAATTAACTTAAGAAAGCTAAAACTGTTTCGCAAAATTTTGTTTTTTTTTCTGAATAACTTCAAACGACTGTAAGTATTAAAACCAAATATTGTTAATCATTAAAATGCGCAACTTCGCCCTAATTTAAGTAACCCTGTATCTCGTGCCGTTTTCGAAATCGTAAAAATGCACTTTGAATTTGTATCACCCTGTATAATTAGCCACTTAATATCTACAGTTTTAGGATCTGTAGCCTAAAAAAATAAAAGAGACCTTTTAAATACATGTTGGATTAATTATACAAAAACCAAAGAAGAGCAAAAATAAAGACCAGAAGACCTTAATAATTTAACCTTTATAGTTTGGGGTTATAATAAGCATTTTTTTGTTTCTTTTATAAGGCAATATCTCTTGATTTGAGCTATATTATTTTTTTAACAAGTTAATCAAAGTTACCAAGACTACCTTGCCTTTTCCACCCTGTATATTTTGACGGTACCAAAATGTGCTTATATTTGTTAACCCAGTCTGCTCTATATATATATATATATATATATATATATATATATATATATATATATATACTTTTCTTTATATATATATATATATATATATATATATATATATATATATATATATATATATATATATATAGTATATATATATATATATATATATATATATATATATATATATATATATATATATATATATATATAAATTCTAACCGTTTATTTTTTCTTTTATACTCAAAAATGTAATTTTTTGAGTTTGTGTATTTTAGGCAACTTTATAATTATTTGATTTGTTACGACGACACTGCTATAAAAACATCCTGTATAAACACTTTTCATATATTTTACTAATTTATATAATATTCTATATGTATGCATTATATTTATAAGGTTGCGACACATCCTCAACTTTTAGGCGGTTCGAGTTCGGGGACGCAAGGAAGGGCACTCCACGGAGAAAAGTTGGCAAGACTGGGTAAAATCAGTAGTGTCTAGAGTTTGCGCATTTCATTTTGCATTATTTTGGAAGTGATATTTGTTTAAAGATGTAATTCCAAAAGTGAAAGAATTTACAACTTAATAATAATTAAAAACTGTTGTGTAAACAATTGTTCTACTCATACAATTAACTGTAAAATGGGAGATGTGACGTCATAACACTTCAAAGCAATATGGCCGAATGACGCGACCCTACATAGACCGACTTTGTGTTTTGGTAACATAAACTTTAACTTCGCCAAAGTGTCAAAAGTAAAAATGTTTTTACTCTAGTTAGTATCATTTAAGTACAGAATAAGTCGGTATCAATTCTATTCTATGATTTAGCAATCATTTTCGGTCAGAGTATCTCGCCCGTACCCAGGTGACCCGAAGTCGAATTCCCAGTCCAAAAGACATCTTTTTAAGTAGTATTTATTAGTTATTAAAAAAGGTCCTTGATGGCATTACTGCGTTATTTAAGTGCTGTAAAATACAAATACTGCATATTTCAGTGCTTGGACAACGTTGACGGATAAGAAAAAAGATAGCTTAAATATCTAATAATCAGACACTCACGGTACTCTGGTACTTAGGCATAAGTTATTGTGGGCTGCTTTAAAGATAAAAACTTTGTAATATATTAGGCCAATTATGTATTTAAGTCACCATTTTGTCAAGAATGTTTTTATATCAAATTTTTGCCTATAACATCGTTACCACCAGGGTGTGGCGAGCGCCCAACCTAAATTGCTTTCGCCCAACCGTTCGCCCAACCTGCTAATTGAACAAAAAAGTCATGTTCAAAAAACCATTCCTTTATATTATTTGTTTAGTCAGATCATATTCAATAAATCGTCGATACACAAGAAAAGTGACACAACTCAAAATATAAGAATTTTCAGGAGAGCACTTTTAAAATGTTTATTTACAATATTGGCATCTATATCTGTCATTTTTGAGATATCGCTATTATTTTTACTATTACAGGTTGACAACATGTTAAATGGAAGAATTATAATTTTAATATGTTGTTATTTTTTGTTGATGTGCCTGAAAAATCTAAAAATAGGCTAAATTTTAATTTGTGTCATTATTCCTGAAAAATTTTCCATTGTTTTGGTATAAATGTACTTATTTAAAATAAAAAAGCAACACATTTCTCTAAAAATTCGTTTTTATTGTTACATTTTTGAATACTAAATGGTAACTAACTAATTTTGTTTGAAAATAAAATAAAATTAAATTAAAAATATTAGGTAGGTACCTCACCTACCTAAAAAAAAATCGTGGGAACAGGAACCAAAATGGATTACAATAGCTAACTTAGGTAGTAGGTACTACAAATTTTGAAAATTTTAAGTATCCTAAAAACTAAGAATAACCAAATGAAATACAACCTCTGTAACTTTAAAAATAATAATGCTTAAAATACTAATAGGAAAACAAAAGACGATGAACCGTCATTATGCCTAATTAACTTTAGTTTAAAATAAATTAAAAACATTATTTACGTATTTCACTTACAAGCTATTGTAATAAGCTGAAGTAGTGCTGGGGAATCACAGATTTGTTTTTGTTCTGTTTAAACAGTCCTAGAATACTGTTTTTCTTTTTTTCAGTAATTCCCTGTCTGGTTTTATATAGGCGTTTAATGGCCGAATCTTTCGAATTTCGCTTATTACTAGAATCTCTGGGGCACTTAACGTCGATAATCTGAAATTGGTCGGCGTAAGAGTTTTTGTAAAATAATTTATTTGGTTGATCCTTTTCTGCTCTCACCACTTTAAAGTCGGCCATTTTAACTGTTTCGTTTTTATTATTTCTTGTAAAACTTCTTGTCGTTTTCGAAGCAAGATCTTTAAATCCAGAAAATCCTCGTGACATTATTCGTGAACTTGATATGGGGTTCCTGTTACTTTAGATGTTCGTACGATTGTTACATACTGATTAGGAACGAATATTGGACCTGATTTTAAGCAACGTTTTATACGGCGTTCAATAACTGAATGGACGCTGTCGCCTTCATTTTGACTGTGTCCTTTGATTAAAAATTTATGAGTTATTGAATTAATAAAGTCATAATTTTCGACAGCATAAAGGTACATTGTGAACATGACATGATTCTTTTGCTGGCCACAACAATTATCAGAATAAAATATTAAATCAATTTTTTATTCTCCATTTCCATAGCTGTAGTTTCCAATGAGTTGATGTAGTTTAATACGCATGTCCCAATTTCGCTTACGCCTCTATTAGCTTCTGACTCGTCCCACATGTAACACTGAACCGCTTTAGTTTTAAGTTCAAAAATAGTGAAATTAAAGACGTTAAGTTTGGAAGCATAATAGAAGCTAGATGTAACTCCCTGGGACACTGCAGTACCGCCTGCAGATCATAAACCGCAACTACAACATTATCTGCACTATTTTCTTTATCATTTTTCTTCTCTTGGCGTGACAGATCTTTTCTAATAACCCAAGCAACACAGAATCCTCTAATAAACGTTTAATTACGTATATACCACTAGTATATTTTTAGTTTATTTCTAACCTTTAATATAGGTTAAAATGTCCGCCTAATATAGGTGTATTAATACTGCAGTACTATCCAAATTTTAGACGTTGAAAGTATACGTTTATTTATAATATAAAATGAGCAATTAAAAAGCGGTTTCTAATAAACCCTATAAATTGGTATATAATATACAAAACTGTAACGTTTACTAAACACGTTAAAAAATCTTAAATTTTATACGTTTATATTTAGAATAAATTTTACGTTAAAAAAGCCATATGAAATAAATCAAATATTGACGTATACGAAAACGTTTATTTTGTATGTATAATATACGTATATGTATTAGGTAATACATTCGTTTAGGCTTACTAAATCTAAAAAAAATAAAATAAATAAAATAACAAATTCTCAAATCAAAAGGACGCAACTGGTAACACTTAACACTGCACTCTAATAAATAAAAGTAATAAAAAACACAACAAAAACTGTATAGAACATAAAAAACAGTTGAAACTTAAAAAATTCTAGAATCAAACATAATAATAGAGTCTTTCACGTTTAAGCCAGTCTTGGCATGCCTGTCCGATAGCTTTGTCTGTGAGTTCTCCGACAAATGCAGCTCCCTGCACCTGGTCCTTACCTTGAAATGAAATTTTGACCGCTTCTGTAAAAAAAGAAAACCCAAAGTCACTAAAAAGTACAGGTGATCTTAGTATTTTTTTGCATAATAAATTAATTGTTAGGGTAGATTAAAGATACGCCCAAACCAACGCAGGATGCGGAACGGGACGGGCGAAACGGATGCAGAACCTAGTTTCTACAGCGGGATATGAATATATTTACACCAACGCGTTGTGAATACATACATATATCCCGCTGTGGAAATAGGTCCCGCATTATAAAACAATACTCCTATATCCATGAGGAATATTTTGTGTCCAAATTCGTCCCGCTCCCGTCCCGTTCCTGCATTTTAAGGTCTTTATTGTAATTGATTGGTTTTGTTTGTATTATTTTTTAGGTCTGATAATGCTCTTAGGAGCGAAACACATGTCACCATTTAACGGTTAATTAGTAAAAAGTGTTAAGACCGAGACTTTTTGTTGTTTTCTTTTGATATGTTATATCAGGTCTCTTTGAGAATATGGACGACTTCTTTCAACCCAAACATTTCTAAGAAAATTAAAAATAATACTAAAATAGTACACAATACACGTAAATTAAAGCGTATATATTAAGACGTTTATAAATGGTGTATTAAAAACGTATAATAGACCATTAAATAACCAAGATATATTTCAATAATTTTTATTTTAGTGTACTAAAAATTAAAACAAAACAGAGGTGTAAGGTGTGACATTCACCTAATCCAAGTGTTTGAGCCATAATCATTCCTTATAAATAAGGTATAATAGGGGTTGAGAGATCAAAACGAAAATTTCCGCAACAGGTTCAGCGGCCATTTTTGCCTGACTTCATCAAATAAAACATCAACAATTCTTATCTAATATTATATGTAATATGTATAACTATTGAATTGATATGAGCGCAATTAAAATAAAGGTAAAAAGTAGGTACTTACTTTATTAGCAATCGGAAATACAATGCACTGCACAATATTTTACAATTTTTTTTCGGCGGCCATTGAATCTCATAAGTCACTTCGAAGTGTCGAAGGTTAGTTACAAAGCCGAGGAGAAAAGCGACTGCCGCGCATCACGTGTCGTTATTGTAAGGCTGTTATTGGCTGTTATTGGAATAATGCCGAACGGATGAGTAAATTTTGTAGATTATTGGTACGTTTACTTTTAGGGAATTTTAGACAATATTATTTATATACAGCACAAAGTCAAATATTTGCAAATATTAACATCAAATTAAAATTATAAAAATATTATTACTAAACCAATGATATTGTCATAGGAGAATGATAATAATGATTTTAAAGCAATAATAGTTAGTTTTCTAATAAAAAATAATCTATAATAGACGTAGATTATGCTTTAGTTTCACACGTTGAAATTTCAGTTTATAGTAAGAAAAAAACGTTTTTAAAATACTCGAAAATAATAGTGTTTCATGAAATTATCATTAATAGTTCCAAACTATAAACATATTTTTTGTGCATTTTTAAAACACGCACATAAATGAGACCATAATATTAAGTAAAATATTTTTTAAAAATTTTATGATATTAAAAGATGATATGACATACGTTGAATATACGATTAAAATATGCACGTGTTTAAAAATGTTTAATAGAGGTGTAATAAATATACCAAAACCAAAAAATACACGACAATATCGTTTAATAAACGTTTATTAAACGAAAAGGCAAATTCTTGTGTTGCTTGGGAAGTGTGTTTCATAGTCATTAAACAAGTTTGGTTTTTCATCTGCGGATGCTATTTCAAAGGATACGCAATCAGCACATTGATCCTTTTTAGGGATATAAAACGAAATATTGAACTCAGAATTAAAAATCCTATTATACATTAGGTAATTAGCGTATGGCTTGTTGCTTTCTCTGCAAATATTAACGTAGTCCCTGTGTAGTTCAGCGACAGTTTTACTTCCCTCAATATACTCTCTGTTTGACTCATTTCGGCAGTAATGACTTTCTATGCGAGGTATTGATTGGATGTGATTCCGAATATCTGCTTTAATGTCATTATCTACGTGATGATGATGGCCGTGTTTGCCGCGCTTATCACTGGAAATTATACCTTTCGTAAACCATCTTGTTTTTGTATTACAGTTCTAATCGGTCGGTCCGTTATCCCCAAAGTTGACCTAAAAAAGGTTTTGCAGACCCTTATTTTGCTTTCTCTAATTAAAAAGTAAAATGCGTGGTTATTGGTCCGACTACTATTCATTTTTATGTACTGATATTTTGGTTTTACAGGCTCTATACATTTCAACAAAAAATAGCCGCTAGGCGCTCCAAATCTCCTATGTTCCAGTAGTCAAAAAATATAAATTTTCTTTCTTCTGCAGTAATTTTTTCCTTGCATTTTAAACGACAATTATCGCAAGGTGGACCTATCTCTCTAGCTTTGATTACCTTTTTACTTTTGGAAGTTGATACGTATTCAAGTCCAGCATTCCGACGACGTTTTTGCAATATATTTTTTTCCATGCTTCGGTTTCAGTTTTCTTTTTCTCACTTTCTTTTCTTTAACTTCTTTATATCCGACAAGGAAGACGAGCTTGAAGAGGAAGAAGAGTAGTTCGGGTCAGCATCCGAATCATCAAATGGTGAGTCGACGTCATCTGTCTCTGCTTGTGCACGTATTAACGACCCGGTATCTAAAAAAGGAAATCATGAAACACTTTACAGTATGATAATTCGCTACTTCACTACCTTTATTTATAGGGAAGTTATCTATAAATTCCTGGCCGCTTTTGGCTTCCTTTAGTGGAACATCAACCATAGAGTCGTCTTCAGCTTCCGATGGCAGTTTGTTTAGTAGTGGGGTACAGTTTTCGTCTTTACATAAAATTAGCATCAATTCCTAAAAAATATTCTAAAATAACACACATACTTTTAAAACTGCGATTTACCTTCAGAGCTATTCACAGCGCAAATTTGAGATGGTGGATTATTGTCAATCGTGTCAGTTTGTTTACTCTTTTCAGCCTCTGTTGGCAAGTGGCTCAATACTGGCGAACACTTTTCGGGTTCTCCGATGTTTTCAACAAGGCCTGAAAAAAATTATGCTTTACAAGACTGGCACTATTTCTTTGAAAATGCATTTTACCCGCAGAACTATTCACAGGACAAATTTCGATGATGGCTGATTATCGCCAGCTTTGCATGTAGTATCATTGGTATTGTTAGGTAAAGACACCACCCATTTTGATACTTCTGAGTCACGTCGAACGCTCTCAAAGTTGGTTGTTTTCTGTCTAGACAATTTTATTAATAGCGCGGTACGTTGACTTATCGGAGTCTCTTTATTTGCTTCCATTTTCTAAAATGTAATGTTTATTAGTCACCTGAAAAAAAGGCTTATCTAAGATACATAGTGATAAGAACATCCCATTAAAATAATGATAAATTATGAGGAATATGGACATTATTTGACTTAATACTAGTAAATCAGAAATTATTTATGTGCAATAACGTCACATTTTAAAATTAGGGCGAAATTGATAAATTATACTTTGTTTGGTTCTAAATTTATCGTCAAAAATGTCATAACTAGAATTAATGCCTTAGAGGAATAATATTCAAATCAATATTGTACTTACCTTATCGTTAAAAGCTGACACAAAACAAAATATGACGGTTTTTTTGATAAAAACTACAAAACAAAGTGGATACAACTCAAAAAGTGTCGATTTTCTAGAAAAGTTGCAAACCGCTCTGCGTTGGCATGCTAGACACAACTAAGGTAATGTCGCTTTTC